>NJDC01005455.1:6239-20157 GCA_002245475.1 Calephelis virginiensis
GTTGCTACCACAAAAACTCGCGTGACTCCTAGTTTAATTTGGACCCAGAGCAGTCTCGGACCAATCAAACCATACTCTTTCAGGCCTGAGGCTAAGCGAGACGATAAAATGATACCTACCCCAGCGCTGGCGTGATCGCTCGGTGATACACCAGACCAAAGAGCCAACCCGCCACCGGGGAGATCAAAAGTATCACTACCTTTTCGCTAAGTCTCCGTTACACACAGTAAATCCAGGCATCTCTCATCCATTACATCAATCAATTCATTCCATCAATCAATTCATTCATCTTCGCTTCCATTCCCCCTCTCACATTCCACGTGCCTATTTGACACTCTCCTCTCCTCGATTCGCCTGTACGGGCCTGGCGTGATGGGTGGCGGCCCCCATCGCCGCATCTGCCTCTTTTCGTACCGACGAGGGCGGATCGGTACGCGTCGCCTCCAGGGAACGCCCTAACCCGCTCTGCGGTAATTTTTCGGGCCAGAATTGCAGTTCAATGGACTGGCAGGGATCGCGACGTGCACGCTTCTGCCAATGACCCCGTAAATAGGACTCCAATAAAAATAAGTGCTTTTAGTTTTTGCGAATATTGACCACCTCGTTGGTCGAGTGGCTAGCGTACACGCCTAACTACGCCGTCTAACCGTGAGGCTTGGGTTCGATTCCCGACGGGGACAGGAATTTGTGTGATGAACAACTGAAATGTCTGCATTTCCGGGTCCGGGTGTTTATTACATTTATTCTAGTATCTATTTAAGTATTTCGATGTAATAGAATCGTTGACTAACACCCATAACACAAGCATATAATATGTTTACTTTGGGGTTAGATTCAATGTGTGTAACTTGTCCAGAGATATTTATTTATTTATTCTCCCTACAAAGGATACGAAATTTACAATAGTATTATTACATTAAACTCTATGTACTATTTTAGGAAGGATTATTTTCCGAGGATGACTTTGTACTACCTGAAGACGATATCCATTATGGCCTGGACAAAGTATCAACGAATGTAAATTCTTCAAAACTTGTTCATGAAAATACAGAATTTTCAGCAAGAAAGTTCTTAGCAAACGCTTCCGACAGAGTAATTCCTCCTGTTTGGCCACCACAAAGTAATTTATCAGTAAATAAACAACTTGGCGTGGGTATAAATTCAACAATAAATGTTAATCTAAATACAAATTTAACGAAAGATCTGAAAACAAGTAGAAAATCTACAAAAAAACCAAGAAAAGGTTTTAGGAGGTCAGTAAAAGACGAGAAAGAGTCATCTGTCAATCAATACTTACGAAAATATGTGTGCCTAAAAGTTATTAATAATGATGACGGACCTCGGCTTGAAATTAAATTGTCGTCCGATAGTTGTCAGATAGAACCCTTACGAAATGTAAGTAACGAAATTAAAATTTTAAGCAATGAAAAAACTATGAACAGTTTTTCTAACTTAGATCAAAATCTTCGCAAATCAAAAATTAACTTTGAAGACGAAAAAATGATAGTTTTCAACATTGGTAATGAATAACTCAAAAGTCGTTTTAATGAAACAGAAATTGCCGACGAAATTACATTTATTAACAAGAAAGTAATAAATATGGATATAAATTTTTGAAATAAACCAATGTGTACAAATCAGACTTTAAATATTTTGTCCCTCCCAAACTTTAAATTGGAATTTTCAAATGCTTATTTTGTTACACGTATAGAAAGTTTATTGTACTCTTATGGAACAGTAGAAGAGGCGGTTTGTATTGTTTGAATCACCGGTCGTCCACCATTCGCATTAAATCAATTCTATTTTTCGATATTATGTATCTGATATATAGATAATAGACCCAGAAGTAGTTTGTGCTTTAATGACTTTCAAAACCCTTTCAAGGTTAGTGGATGATGATGAACTTAAAAAATAACAAATACCTTTATTTTAGTTTGTATTATTTATCCATAGCTTTCTTAATATAGTTTAGTTAGTTATTTTGAATGAATTGAATGTTAAATTTAAGCATGCTATGATCTACTTACCTATAAATATTTCTTTTTCGCTCTTTATTAGGCAATGTCTAGTTACATATTTACAAATGTACAGATTTATACACGTGCTTGGTCATTAATATTCAATAGCTGGTACTGGTACTGGGTAATACTGCGATTAATTTACCAATGTCGAAATGTAGAACGATTTTGCTTAAATGGCATTTCTATCACTAACAGACTGATTTTAAATGCAATTAGTTAGCGGCTATTACTGAGAAGATGTTAAACAGGTTATATTTAAAATTTATTTTAACATAGGTACATTAATACTAGCAAGAATGTTTTGAAGAGACAAAAAATATGTTCACTTACGCTATGCTTATTTAAGAAGTCATTTTGTTTGATAACGAATTATGATTATGGTCAAATATTGAAAAAGGATCTTCATGTCTATATTCCCAAAGAGGGCAGAGGTCAACAACAGCTAGAGCACGTACGATTAGTCGAAGGCACAAGTCCCACAAGTTTTTTTTATGATATTGGAAGGCAAACAAGCAGACGGATTTCCTGATGGAAAGAAATTCACGTCCCCTAGAGATACCAAAGGTGATAATGGTGCGTTGCCAACCTGAGGCCGGGATGTCAGGCCTCGAACAAAAGTAAGTTTGCCGGCTACATTACCCTCCAAACCGGAACACGTAATGACGTTATGGCGGCAGGAATAGGTAAGGCGGTGGTACCAATCCGCATGAGTCGCTGCGAAACTCTAGTCAGATGTCACGGTGCTAGTCACGGTAATTCGGTAAGAGTTGCCTGATCCGGTAATCACTCACGTAACTATTTACCTACAGTCTACATTATCAATGTTTCACCCATAACTTCCTGTTACCTAGCTGTTGTAGTTCGGTACCTTATGAGAGCTGTAAACAAAGAATCATAGGACAGATTAACGAACTGAACAATGGCAGTGAGTGGTGTTGCAATAATGGCGGCACGTAGAATTTGGTTGGCGAGAGCGAGCACGTTCTCACGTGCAAACCCGCCTGCCTTGTGCGACCTTGTCGGTTACTTTTGCTCACTGTTGCCCGTATAACAGATTATAGTGCAACTTTTAAAATTAAAATTTTACTTATAGTTAAGGGAAAGGGCTAGCATTTGCCTCATCAGCAACTGACATTCTGTTAAGATGCTAGTTATATTGCAGCAAAAAAATGTTTTAAAACATTTTATTAGTAGGGAATCTCCTGCTCTTTTTTCATATTTAATGAAATGTTAGTCATACGAAGGTAAAATTTATTAAATGTCAATAGTGTAATTCAAAAAATATTAAATATAAAAAATATTTCGCGGTATTTAACATATTAAATATATATAAAATATTAGCGGTAGTTTTTATTCTTGTCCTCCTTTTTTCTAGATTCAGGCATAACCGGAAAGTCGTAATATCTCTCTTTTCCCTGTTTTTTGAATCTAATGGAAGCTGGCAATACATAGTACAAATATGAGGCACAAGATTTACGTTCTTTCATTTACCTATGTATAAACGTTCGAAACGTTCACACAAACATTTTTGTGGTGTAAGAGCAAGTGGAGTGTTAAGATGAGTGGTCACGTTGTTTTTTCCCGCGTTCTCTTTAAAAATGACACCAGCGAATTCATCTTTTGATAAAATAAATGATGCCATCAGATTACTTCCTTGTATTTTTTGTATACTACGGAGTTATTGCGATTGGATCGCAAAAAAATGACAGCAAATTATTTCAATTGAATATAAACAAGTAGATTATCAACTAGGCTTGGCTTAAATTCTGGTACAAATTTGTACTGTACCAACCTGAAACTTGTAAATTACTTGTAATGGAGTTGTAATATAGGTGTAGCGTAGACTTTGGTAGACCACATCATACTTACTTCCATGCATGCTTGTCTTAAGTAATACTGTTTTCGTCATTACAATCGTTTTTCAATTGTACGACTCGTAGCTGTCATAATTCCGCCTCAATTGCATTGCAATAAATAAAAAAATAGTCTGCTTGCTTGATACATATCCATTATTGCACTATGACTTAGTGAACGTAGAATGTGGCTACAGGCTGCAGCATTGGTTACCCAGTGCAGTTTGCGACCCAATTTTACCCATACTACTTTTAATCTCGTTCACGTTACATATTTATAAACTTTAATCAACTGTTTTAGCTAGATTACGAAAACTTTTTAAGATTCTTAAGGGGGATACTTAAGATTATTTATTTTACGTAATTTGTCGAAATCAGCCCTGTTAAGGAGCGTGCCTGTACCATACTTCGTAAGTATTTTTTTATAATATATACCTCTCTCCCACCCTGATTCATTAAGATGTTCTCATATACCATGGGTTAACACCTTAGCCCCTTCAAGCTTTGATGTAACTATTGACAGATAAGTAATGAAGATATGTATAAGTTTTTCAATCTTTTTTTTATCAAACTAAAAAATTACTCGCTTGTCACACTTGTAGCTTGACGCCAAGTCCTACCTGTACTTGAAGGGTGTTTTAAGTAGGGATGAAACGATACAAATAAATCCAAGTAGGTGGTACTCGATACTTTTATCTGATACCAAGTACATTTTAGTATCGATACTTTGAAATAAAGTATCAAGTAGGTATCGGTTAAAAGTACCCATATCAGTAAATTTCATGGTTCATGGAAATTAACATAATGGACGTTTATCTTTTAACATTGAAAAAAAGTTTATCCTAAATTGAAGTGTCTGATCGCATCCTAGGCTTAGTTTTGTGTAGTTAGCAGCTTTGGCAGTTGACAAGCTTGTTAAGCTATGCCAGAAAAAAAGTTTAACCGGAAGACATTTACAAATGTTAATTTTCATGAGAAGGACCACGAAAACGGCTTTTTTTCATAAAGTGACGTGTTGTACTAGCGCTTACCCGCGACACTCATGGTCGGGAGTATCTCAAAAATTATAATTTTATGTTAGAATATTATTAGTATTTTTCAATAAAGAATACCAATACTTGTTACGGTTTACACTCAAAATTTCCAAAATCTATACGATACTAGTAAGTATAGATTCTTTGTTATCGATACTGAGTATGTATCGATACTTGACGACCGATACCAGTATCGAGTAAAGTATCGATACCCCAGTTGTATTGTTTCATCCCTAGTTTTAAGCGCTTAGCAATTTATACGCTTCGCGGAGAGGGAATTTTCGGGCATTTTACTCGGATACAGCGGCTGTGTCTTGATACCGTTGGTGGGTGGGTTTTGAGGGCTTTATAGTAAAGTCGAAGTTAGTGGTTTCTAGCTTTTGCGCTTAAATTAAATATCTTCACGCCCGTATTCCTGAAGTGCTAGGCAGAGATACATCTGTATGCTCACAACTATCCGTAAATACTAAGTCTCACAAAGTAATCCTAACACCCACCGGGCACTTACCCAATCCTGGGCAACTTTGCTTTAATTAGCAAATTGAAAAAAAACACATTTTGTTTTTCTAGCCTGACCCGGAGATCTAACCTGATCTAACTACATAACGAAAATAATATAGCTTTTGTGAGAAGTAGTATAAATTGGTCAAACTTAGTAAATATAATAAATCTAAGAAACTAATAAAACAAAAAAAAAACATTTGAAGTAATGCCTTCTGCCAGACATCTCTACGATTTCTACAGGTTTTCTACAGGTACATGTTTATAAGCTTTGACGCAAAGGAGCAATTTTAAACTTTTGATACCGCGTAAAGTTGTTATAAATTTTACTGCAGGCAATCGTTGTCAAAGTCAAATACCGGCCTTTGTATGAGTTTTAATGTACTATTAGAGCATATTACTGTTAAAAAACATCGATTTGCAATTTTCGCATTGTTTTTGTTAGAAACTATAACTCCAGAATCATAAAAAATTTAATTTGTGTTACTTTATAATAATATTGAAGGGTAAGCAAACAGGCAAATTTTTTGGTTATAAGAACTAATAATTGCGTTGCCTACAGTCATCAAATGGTAAGTACTTCCTTACCAGTGAATGTTGTGAATGTAGACCGGCGTTAAATTATTATTATTTGTTATATGTCTTAAAAGTGTTAAGCTAGTTTGAGGGTTCTTACGAATCAAGATATTCTAATGGCAAACGTTAACGAAAAACTTCAGCACAATCGATTTTTTTTATAAATTAAAATTTTAAATTAAAATGTAAATTAGAATCCATGTAATTTTATTTCAGATAAATGTATAAGTACTTGATAGTGTGTACTAATTCTACTAGTCTAGGGTAAATAACATATATATTTCTCTACTAACGTTATTAACGCGAATGTAAGTTTGTTTGTTACACTTTCCATACTTATTCTTGGAGGTATTAAAAGTAATATGCGATTCTTTTTTATCGACTTAAAAGCAAGCGAAGCCGTGGGTAAAAGTTTGTAATACTGTCTAGAATGAAAGAAAGAACACAAATTAAATGATCAAATTTAGTTAGTACCCAAAAGTATTTTGTGTCGTTTTTTTAAAGGCAAGCGTTAAATCTACCATGTGTTAATTTTTTGTTGATCACCGTTCATGAAACACTTGTCATTGGTCGTAAGACGGAGGTTTTTATAACCGTTGTTAAGTTGATATAGTTATTAATTACTATCAAGGTCGTCACAATGAAAGTTGTATTGCATGATTTAGAGCTGACTAGTGCTTAAATTTCATTGTTTTTGTTGATATTAATATTGGAGTTCTTGTTTTAGCAAAGATGATATATTTACTAATCTCGGGTTACAAATATGCTAATTTTATTGCAAACTGTTTGTATAGCACCAGCCATAATCATAATATTGTTAATATTATACACATTTAAACGCAGTATCATTGCAAAAACTGACTTCAACTTCCTTGAAAATATATTAAAAGTAGAACTATGTCAATATAAATACATAATATTAGTTACTGATTACGACTCCCAAACCACTTTTAGGGAAGGTTTTAAAATGTGAAAGGGCTCTGTTAGTTCGGTCATGTGGAAAGTGTCATTCTTTCTGGTGAGGAAAGATTGACAAAGCAGATATACAATGGATGTAAGTACCCAGGGAGATGAAGGTTGATATTCCACGATTAGATCACTCGGATATTATCCGAGGGTGGTGTCAAGATTCTCCGAAACCGGCGTGTTTGTATTAAAAGTGAAGGAAGCCAGACAGGTTTGTCAGGAATCTCAAGATCGTGAGGTTTGACACTCGATACTCTCTGCCTACCTCACAAGTGACTTGGCGTGAAGGTATGTATGTATGTGTGTGTACTTTAAAACCTTTAACATTACCTACAAATAACAAAAAATTTGCTCGTAGAACAATAAAATCATCTTTTAAAAATGAGGCTTCGATTAATTTAGGTGATTTTATGTATTTCGCAAGCTGCCATTTAAGTTATTTAGTTTGTGCGGATCTTCCTTCGTTGGACTTCAAATAATGGTGAATTTGTAATGCAATTAAAATGTTATTTTGCCTCAAACTGTTTTAAAATAGGTAAGTACTGTTGAAGAAGATCTGTCCATTAAGGCACAACAGCGTGCGTTACCAAAATCTCTCAACTTTATAGTAAAAATGGTTTTATATCCAACGACATTGAAAACAGAGACCAATACGCAGTGCCAATTTAAATAAACGCGAGCCCAATCATATTTTTCTAAGTTAGAAAACCACCCGAACCCTCTGATGGCAGCAGCTAACGATTATGTCCCCGAGACGGACCCACCTCCGCTTCGCCGGAGGCCCCGTCACGTGATTCTAGACCCCGATGACCCCATCACCGAGGCAAACTCCTCATACAACAGTACACACTCACACACAAACTCGCGACACCGCCGCCGCCGGGGGCGGCGAAGACCCTTGTTCCGCCCTGGGCGGAACACAGCCACAATATCCTCTTCCGAAACGAACCAAGATCCTACCCTAAGCCGAGGTATGGTCTCACAGGAGACACCCTTAGGGAGGGGGTCCCAGGCCCCACCCAAAATTACATCTCTGGCTGAGCACTCTGCTCGCCCACTAGCCCGGTGACGTTGTTAAAGTCAATACAAGTACACAACAGTAGTCATTTCGAAAAAAAAAAAAAAAATAAACGCGAGGCTCATATGACATATGTTACTTTTGTTTAAATAAATCGCACTGCAGGTATATCGATTTTTTTGTCGTATAAAGTAAAAAATCGACCATTATCCCCGTGTTGGTCCGGGCTGCTTTGCAAAATAGACCATCTGCCTTCCAGCCAGGCAGCTCGCAAAAGGCACGGTAATATTATCTATATAATATTACCGTGCAAAAGGCGAATATATCCTTACCGACACTAACACCGTGACATCCTACTAGGTGGTAGAGTTTCGCAGCGACTCGCCCGGATTGGTAACACCACCTCACCTATTCCTGCCGCCATAACGTCAGTACTTACCGTTGATGTAGTCCGGTTCGGAGGGTAAGGTAGCCGGTAAACTTACTTTTGCTCGAGGCCTAACCTCCCAGTCTTAGGTTGGCAATGCACCATTACCGCCTTTGGTGTGTCAAGGCGGCGTAAATTTCTTGCGAATTTTCTTCTTGGAAATGCGTTTGTTTGTTTGCCTTCCAATATCACAAAAAAAATTCAAAACCAGATTAGCAGATAAAGTACCAAAACGATGACGGTTCTGAATAGTGATCCTTTTGGTACTGGATGTGCAGCCAATGCCGGAAGGCAAGAAGGGTCGTGGTCTATACACTGTACATAAATGATACACAAAGTTTGTTTTTATTACTATGTTTTAGGTTAATATATTTCTATTTTATGGCAATAGACTTTTTGGAAAACATTTATTTTTGGTTGTAAAATAATTAGATGTTTATACTCAATCGTTGCTTCTAAACTTCCAGACCTCCTATTTTAGCCTTGCCTGTAGGAATTGCTACTATTTCTGCAACGTGGCTAAATCAGATGGAAAAGTGAAGGTATTAATCAGTAACAGTGGCTTCTCAAAACTCACCAAGTAAACTGAATTGACCAATGCAGGACTAGAATGTGTCTTTTGTCGTTATGAGAAGTTTGGCTATTATTGTAATGGCTAAAGTGATTCCTGCGGGATAGCGAAAAACCTTTAAAACGAGGGTGGAGCTGTGGGCAGCTGCCAGTTTATCTATCTTTTCTTAAGCATGGACAACCCTGATTATGTAGTGGTAAATTAAAAAAGTTGTGAGCGCCTCCTACCGCCGCTCGCTTCAATATCCGTCCCTTTGAACAAAATATGAAATTAAAAAGTTGCACCTTGTTTATAAGCTGTTAAACTGAATTATGTACATCAGGTACCAACGAGTTGATTTTTAATCATGTACCATCCTCGCTTTTATATTGAGTGGCTTATTAATTGCATATTTAACCGATTTAAAAGAAAGAGGGAGTTTCCAATCCAACTATATGTTTTTTACTGCATAAAATATCATGTACTGCATATTTATCTATTAGTACATAATATCGCCTCTGTGGTCTAGCGGTTCAGTTGTTGGACTTGACTGCATGAGGTCCCGGGTTCGAATACCAGGTCGGGCAAAAAAAGAAAATTGGGTTTTTCCAATTTTCTAATAAAAAAAATGTTGCTCGGGATAGGTTATGTGCCCGGTTGGCGATAGGCTTGCCACCTATCACATTGTGGGACTTAGTATCTTCGGGCAGTCGTGTGTGGCCTGGTTGTGACTCTTCCTACTCCTTCGGGGATATGGGCGTGAAGATACTCTAAAGAAACATATTTCACACAAAGTCCCCTTTCAGGTTAGACACGTAAAACCGAAAGGCAGGTGAACGAATTTCGCCGGGGCGGCTAGTCCAACTGCTGTAGAAACATGCGCAGTTTGAGTCATTCAATTACCTCTTCGGGGCGTAAAGATACTTTTTTTAGTACATAATATTTGTTATTATTACTATTTAATTCTTTATTGTACACAAGTGAAATAGCACAAAATAGCCAAATGATTACAAAAAAAATGTACAATAGCCGAGCCTATCTTGTTAAGAGATTCCTTACAGCTAATCCTAGAGATAAAATTTAAACATAAATTTATCTTGGTTGAAGTGTAGAAATATGTCTATAAAATAATGTAATGTTAGTTATGTACATTATCTATAACTCAAGAACAGCTAAACCGATTTAGCTGAATATTTTCGGGGAGGTAGCTTAGAACCAGGAAAAGAACATAGGGTGCTATATCCCGTTCAACAGTGAAAAACAGCATTTTTAATACAAACTGAACGGGTGGAACAAAACTTAACTTAAACTAGTACATTAACAATTTATCAACCAAAACATTCAATAAATAATAATAATAACTAGGTGATGCCTGTTTTAGTATACACCTTTGGCATATTAAGGTGGACACAGCCAAAACTAAATACCCTGGACCGAAGAGTCCGTAAACTATTGACAACATGTCGCATGCATCATCCACGCTTATCGATGATGCTATTGTAGTTTGTATATTCCTCGAAATTCTGGGGGGCTTCCTTAATGCCATAAAAAACCTCCATAACCGTGAAGTACACAATCTTAAATAATACTTCCTAAATGTTGAGTGTGAAATGCATCGTGATGTAGTGTCAGTGGACAATCCCCGTTTTTGTCTGGGCTCGTCTGTCGGCCTCAGATTGGCAGCGCACCATTACTACCTTTGGTGTTTTTAGGCGGCGTGAAATTCTTACCATCAGGAAATCCGTCTGCTAGTTTGCCTTCCAATATCATAAAAAGAATCGAATCGAATGCTCTGACTCCGCTCTCCTTAGGTAAAGAGAACTGGCATAAACCGGTGTTACCTAGCACTCAGGATCGCTTGAACGTATGGAAGAGCAAAGAATTACAGGGTCGATTTTATCAGGTTCTTTAACCTTTATGGGCCTGATATTAAAACAGTAGTGGGCGTGTCTTGGTTACGATTCGGTGATCTGTTTGATGAGGTTTAGCCGTAAGACCACCCTCTTTGGGAATCTATTTTTTATGTTTATATTTTTAACTAGCTGTTGTCCGCGTGGGTAATGGTCCCACAGGAACATTTTTTCGGGATAAAAACTATTCTATGTGTTAATCTAAGTACATAGAGGTTATGTCTGTGCCAAATTTCGTGGATAACGGTTTAGCAGTTTTCGCGTGAAGTAGTAATAAACATAAAAACTTTCGCATTTATAATATAAATAGGACATATTTTTTATTTTAAATGTTTAAACTTAGAAAATAAGAAATAATGTTAATAAATGACAATAATAATAAGAATTGTTTTTGAGTTTTGACGCCATCGTGAATGAAGGTGGTCGTAATTTTTTTCATTATTTAGGTGGGAATTAGATCAATTTTGTTCAGTGAAAGTGCACAAATGAAATAATCATGAAGAAATTAGTATATCGGCTATTTCCTATCGGCAAATCTCCTAGATGAGTTTGAGTAAAGCGGTACTCAAGACCCTGACCTGACATGACTTTGTACATAGTGACTTGTGACTGACTGAAGTCTGAATTAACTAATTAACTAATTTGACATTGGCGAAGTAGTCGTAAAAAACGATCGAAAGCCATATTTATAAAAGAAGAAGAATTGTTTGATAGATCGTGTTACTTTAATTGTTTTTTTAATTAGTATAATGTTTAAGTATTTAATACTAGCTTTCCCGGCGAACTTCGTTCCACCCGTTCAGTTTGTACGGGAATTTTTTTTTTCCTAGTTCCCTCGTATTTTTTTTACCCTTGTTCTTATCTTTTAAACCTTCCCTGGACTTGAACAAATAATTCAAAGCCAAAATTAGCCAAATCGGTTCAGCCGTTTTCGAGTTTTAGCGAGACTAACGAACAGCAATTGATTTTTATATATATAGATATACTAAATTTTATAATTTTTATTTATACATTGAAGTGTTAATTTTTGAGGTGATTTGAGAGAGTGCATAGCATGATATACTTTCTTACTAACGCTATTAATATGAGCTGTCCAAGAAAAACCTTCGTGAAATAAAATACCTAAGTTTTTAACCGATGAAGTGAACAAAATAGGTGTATCATCATATTATATGAAAGAGGGTAAGTATGTATATATAATATCAGAAACTAAAATGATTAATTTCTACGCCATCTATTGACCTTTCAGATAAGTATTGTGTGGAAAATCTAGAACTAGCTGCGCCTCAGTTTTATTTGTGTGTGTGTGTGTGTGTGTGATTGTGAAATTCGCACACGCAAGAAGATTTTCTTACGTGTGTGAGTTGGAAAAATGATCATTTTTAATAGAATTAGTGACTTTTATGGATGTTTTCAATTTCATCTGAAAATTCACCACGAATCCTTGTTTTTATTTGTTGTGTTTGTTTGTCTTGTTTTGTTTGTCGTTTTTAGTTCAAAGTCCAAAATACGCTATTGAAATTATCATAGTAACGTTTGGAATCGATCACAGCGACCGAGATTTATTGAGTTCGGTTGAGTTGAGTTTATCATTTACTTATTTATTAAAGATTATTGCGGCTAATTATAAAATTAGTCTAAATATTTGCACGGTGTATCTTTTTATTCTTACTTTATAAATAAATAATTATCTTTTTATTTATTTTCTTGAAGTATATCTTAAAATTTTCGATGTAAGATTAGTAACATTATGAAAATGTTACAAAAACTTTTTCGGACTTTCGATAATTTATCGATTATGGACTTAAATATTAAAGAAAGTAAATACACGCCCAAATATGATTAAGGGCTGTACATATAATTTACACCGTACAAAAATCAGGGATTTCAGTAATAATGGCACATTAAATTATGCTTAAAACTTTTAGAACTACTAATATTACCAATGAAATAAGGTTTCCTATAGTTAAGGCAAATTAAATTATGCTTAAGCATTTTATGACTGCATAATATAATTGAAACTAATTGAAACTAGGGATATATGTAAGTACATAACATTAGTTGTCCCTGTCGTTTGTTATAATCATCAAATAACATAATACCCATGTGCCATAATTTTTCCTTGGCATAATATTTATGTGGCACAATTGGATGTAGTTAAGCAGAAAGGATCCACATCTTACTAATTTTGAGATAATTGATTTTGAAGTTTATATATTTATAATAATATGTACTGGTCATATATGTGGGTTAGTATCTAATAATTATACAAATGTCATAGCTTTGTTTATCTGTAGGATCTTACTGAACGAAAGTATTTTAAGCTTTACGACCTCTTCATTATGTTTTACTCAATTTTGGTGTTCATGTAGGTTGGGTCCTTTCTGCTTAACTACATCCAATTGTGCCACATCAATATTATGCCAACGAAAAATTATGGCACATGGGTATTATGTTATTTGATGATTATAACAAACGACAGGGACAACTAATGTTATGCGAAAAGTTAGGACTCCAAGCAAATGACATTTTGTGGTAAAGGTACCTCTTTAAATTAAACTAGAACTGGTAAGTTTTTTTAGCTAGAATTTTTACCTGGCCTACCTTGACTGCAATCTTTATGCACGCCGCTGATTTACAGCCTCCGCTAGAGTCGCAACATCACAATGTCGCTAAAGCTGGAGATCATCTGCATATAATTAAAAATTACAAGTAATAACAAAAGTGACATCAATATTGTTATAACTATATGATAAATTATGAAAAAATATTTATTCGATACAGTCAAATCTCTCGTTCGAGGCTCGAGTTCGGTACTCGACGAGGGCCTACATTTGTGTGATGAGCATAGACTAGGGCATTCGATTCGGTCTTGCCTTGTCGACCATATCCATGAAACATATAATTTGATCGATCCTGTACTATGTCCAGAATTTTGTTATCTTAACCAACTGCATTTAAAGTAACTAGTCAAGGTCGGCGAGTTCGCCTTAGTGGTGTTAGTTTTTTCTTTAATCAAAGATATCTCCGTTTCCACTTGACGGAATGTAGTTAAATATGTA
>NJDC01005455.1:37102-47471 GCA_002245475.1 Calephelis virginiensis
GGTGTTCACACTTCAGAGACTGACAACGGAATGATTATCACGAAATAACGGTTTGTTTCGGATTGCCACATCACTCTGTCTTTCGATTTTTTTATAATAGTTATCTCACCGCAATTTAAAAAAAAGACGGGTCGCACTCCGGCAGTGCCGGCAGAAGTGAAAACTTGAGTATTATCGTTGTGCATTTTCGATATTTTGTAATGGTTAGGGAATAATTTTGCACGAATTACTTTAATTATCAGTATGAAAGTTCTATCATTTATGTGTTAGAATACAATATTCATTTATTGCTCTATCGCACACAAACATGACAACACGAACATTCGCGCAAGTTCCCTGCGCCACCTTACGAATTTTCGATCAGGTCACGTGTCCTGACGCGAGTTTAGAAGTTTTTACCCATTAAAAAAATAGTGCGCAACGCCGGTAAAGAAGTTTTCACTTCAAAAAAATGAAAGTACTACGGGAATCAATTATTTTTTTATTGGAATCAATCTTTCACGATTTGTGTCTTTGTACGTATGAAATCCCGAATACAACAAAATCGTACATGTGCCTCACGGAGTTCCAAATTTGAAGTCCTGGTTTTGAAACCTTATCAGGGAAACGTACGTCTGCGTTCGGCCTAAAATAAATTAATGAGCTAGCAATTAACGACAGATATTGCTATTAGCTTACTGAAACAAAATAAGGTAGGTACCTAATTATTATTACAGTTTAATTCACGGCTGACGGTAGGCAAGTTAGAGATTAGAGTAATGGTTGCTAGTTCTAAACAGATTCATTACAATGTTTTGTTAAAGGTACCAATCTAAAGCGAGAATGTAAGTATATTCTGTAAGTAGCTTTACCAGCTACCCTCCAAAGAGGAATACGAGATTCGATAGCTATTGACTAAAAGGTGAGGTACTGTTAACAATTTGATGCAGGATCTACTACAAAGTCTAACTAATTGCAGCAGTAAAATATTCTGTGATGAATGGTGACGAAGTCACCAATAAGTTGGTCGTCACTTGTAGGTCCGGGCTCCTTTGTAGAATAGACCACCTGGCTTCCTGCCATGCAGTTCGTAAAAGGCGAGCACAGGCTTAGCGTCACTAATTCCGTGACTAGATAGTAGAGTATCGCAACAACTCGCCCGGATTGTTATCACCGCCTTACCTATTCCTGCCACCATAACGTCAGCGGTCACCATTGACGTGTTCCGGTTCGGAGGATAAGGTAGTCGGTAAACTTACTTCTGCTCAAGATCTCGGGCTCGGGTTGGCAATGCACCATTACTACCTTTGGTTTCGCTAGTCCATCACCATTCCATCCGTCTGCTTGTTTACCTTCCAATGTCATAAAAAAGGGCTCTACTACCTTATGATAAACTAAAAACGCAAAACCAGCGTGTTTATCAGCAAAAAAATAATGAATGAAGAGGAAGATAGGCACGTCAGTGAGGATCGTGATATTTGACACTCGATACTATCTGCCTGTTATGTAAGAGACTTAGCGTGAAGATAAGTTAGTAGTTCGCCTCTGTGGCCTAGCGGTCCGGGTGTTGGACTTGACTGCGTGAGGTCCCGGGTTCGAATCCCGGGTCGGCCAACAAAAAGAAAATTGGATTTTTCCAATTTTCTAATAAAAAAAAATGTTGGTCGAGATTGGAAATGTGCCCGGTTGGCGATAGGCTTGCCACCTATCTTATTATGGGACTTAGTACCTTCGGCTAGTCGTGGATGCCTTGGTTGTACCTCTGCCTACTTCTTCGGGGATATGGGCGTGAAGATACTTTTACTATAAGTTAGTAAAAGCGCATAAGAAAATTAGCATACGTAATTAAGTTGCATAATGACTGATTTTGAAGAAGAAGTTGTTTCAAAAGAAGTTCACATGGTGATATTCTGCGAGCTACTGTCGACGCAACCAATATAAGCTACCGCTTATTGCCTTTTGTATACTTCGGTCTAAGAGGAAACGGAAATCAAACACACAAAATCACTGTTTATCACTTTTTATAATTTATTTTCACAACATTTTTTATTTAATTTTCTGTAAAATTTACAATAGCTTAAAACTCTTCACAAATATATAGTATCATGACCCAACAACTGCGCAGATGCGCTTCAGACCAGGCAACATGGAAGAGACGAAATAACTATAATGTAAATATATTTGATAAAAACTATTCCATTAATCTTATACAAATAAAAATGTATGTCCTATCTCTTATTTAGAGAGACTTGTCGCGATTTCGCTTTGAAACATATGAGCGCACGCAACAAAGCGTTTACAATATGCTCCAAATTTATTGGCCGGTTTGTTTATAGGCGCCGCAGATGGCACTTGCGCATAAAACCCAAAATGGACCGGTAAAATGAATTTGGTTCATACTGTATTGTGATACGGTACATTCGACAACAAAAGTTATAGGTACGTAATGTCTGTTTTGATACCATTTTTATCTATTTAATAAAAACTAATTTAATTTTAACTTAACAAAAAAATGGATCAGGAATTTGTGTGCAATTGTGTATGTGTGTGTTGTGTATACATTCTGAATTAATGATTTATTTTTGTTCTGTTGGTAGACGATTTAAAATTAAATCACCCAATTTCAAATTTCCTTACACTTTCATTCATTCATATATTAGTTTTAAGAACATATTGTTTTATATTCTTTTTACATAATGTAATACACGAAGAAAAAAAATGCTACAGAGATATGATGTTAGAAATATTTTACATAATACAACTTTTATTATTATTAATATTTTTATGGCATCAATATTAAAACAGACCTACGCACTCTTGTTGTTGACTATACAACACGTAATCCAGAATACTGTAAAGTTAACTGAAACAATTTTTTAAATCATCTTAAAAATACCGTTTGAAGTAAATATAATTTTGGTTCAGTGACGTACATTATTATAAAACAATTTTGTCTGTGACACACCACAGACAAATCAATGACCAAAAATATAAATTCATTATAAATGGGGGATAACATCTTATCGCTTGTTGTTCTAACGGCTTTTTTTTTAAAATAACATTTTAAATAAATAACATGTTATTTTTCTTGTGTTCAAAATAACCAAATGCTCCTGTCAGGACCACAATATTTTTCATCAAATTCAATAGGTACATACCTATATTTTTTTTAATTTAAGCACTCTCTAGGGAATGTGCTTAGGCATAGAAATCTAATATAGCTCGGCTACCCTCAATAGGCATTCAAACATAATAATTCAAAATTACTTGCTTCAAATGGTATGTTATTGTTATCATTTACAATATTAAGGAAGAAAGGGGGGTTTTCGAAGTATAATGGGGAAATAAAAGCGACTGCCACTTTAAGTATTGTGGATGTTGCATGATTTTCAAAAGACTTAAAACCACCCTTTCCGTGTATATCAAACTAGAGATAGCAGACAGCAGCTAGATGTAAATGCCTACATGTTCACGTCTCAGAATGCTCAATATAAGTATTATTATTAAAGAGTAATCGCATAAACACTGGCAACGTGACGTCGTTTACGTCATAGAATGCGGTATACTGACGCTAGTGAATGACTTAAGTCACGTTACGAGGATTATTATTAAAATAGCTGTAACTAGTATGTGAAGAAAAGAAACAAAGTCTGCAAAACAACTACTTTTCATACGACCTTCGTTTAACGGACAAAAACCATTTCAACGAGTACCTAAACGCATTTTTATATTTATCTTTACAGAAAAAAAACATAAAAAAATGTATATATTAAACTTTTATTTTATATTAAAAGAGACGTAGAGCGTCAATGATCGCACAATCTGTTTAGTTTTGGTTTGGTTTCAAATAAGACATTTCAAAACCAGTTTATGAATATTTAAATTCATTTTATTGTATCTCACCCGATTGTGTGAAATGTAATTTGAAATCACCTTTATTAAACAAGTTCTTTTAGCTTTTTATTGTCAAGGTCCATTACGACTGATGTTTAAACTTTCATTTCTGTACAAATAAATCAATGTGATGTTAATGAGAATTGCCAAGGTCATTGGAAATATTCAACGTTGATTTTTGTTATTAATATAATTTGAAGCAACGTAGGTATACTGTTTTTTAAGTAATCGTAGCTGCGGTCGACTATGCTTAGTTTCGTAATAACGCTTATCCTCTAGCGCTTGTGTGATTTTTAAAAAAATAACTTAAGCGACTTTTTACAGTACAACGGCTTATTCGATCATCCAACAGCTGAAATTATTTTAAATGATCGATTCGTCTTATTCCAGTAAAATAAGGTAAGGTTGTGTTCAATTTATTGCAATGTAAAGTTATAAAAACCACGCAAGCGCCATCAATTAATGCTCCGAATACAATAAAAAATATTAATAAGGCTAGCTGAAACTCATGGTAACTACAGAAAAATAAAAACGCTAATCTACATTGCAATGTCTCTCTGTAAAATATAAGACTGTTAAAGAAGCGATTCGTCATATAATTCGTAAAAAGAAATAGATCTAAGAGTCCGTATACAATATTTACTCCCAAGAAGATAAGGTAAGCAAAATTAGTCTTTGTAAGTACAGATTAAAAACTTTAGTTCACAAAGAGGTAGTTTTTAAGAGATTATACCAATAACTGATCAACTTCATAAAACAATCACAGTTGTGTGAGACTTTGATCTACACGTTCTATAAATAACCAGTGTAATAATTATTTTAATTGCAATGCAATATAATAACAATAATTAATTACGACCAACACGGTTTTAATCTACAATTACTTGATTTGCAACACAAGAGCGAAATATACAGATTAAGTAAAAATAATACGCCAGACTTTAGATTGTTCTGTAGCATTGACTGGTAACAATAACTTTGGTTTTTATTGTGCTGGTAATTATATATCTGGCGCAAATGTATTTGCAGCTACTGATCTTGTATTTTGAAACGATATATTACTATAATTGTTTCTTTTTTGTTACATCATGTTAAAGTTTTACTAAAAAAACAATATTTCAAAATACGTGTAAAGTTTTTGTAAAGAGGATTCTAGACTTATAGATATTGAAACATATCTGGAAGATCATATCGAAGACGCCCGTCTCAGTATAATGTTATTCTAGTTAAAATACATTCATTCTTATAAATGAATATGATATATTTCTGTCGCTAAATTATGTACTTTATTTATTACTAAGTACAACTGTGAACTATAATACGTTTAGGCAATACTTGCGACGCATCTACCCACGTTTTGTAAGTAATAAAATACGTCCTACGAAGACACTTTGAATCTAAAACTATTAGACTTACAAAACAAGAGTTAAACAACACTTAGTACGCTGAAAGCGAAGATAAATCGTTCCAAAGTTTATAATAATTTTGCGATTGCTACTAAAAATGAGATCTTAAATTTTGGTTTGACAGTGAGCAAGTCAGAAAATTCGTTCATCATATGTTTCATTGTTCCGACGTATATATCTAGTGTATTGTACTTGGCTGTCCGGATATACCTGTGTTCATTAAAAAGGAAAATCTAAGTAATTACTCATGCTATGCTTGTATACATTAATTCATAAAACGCATTGGCAACATTATAAGACATGCACATTTTGGCCGGACACTGTTTACACTTGCATTCGTATAACTATAATATATCATTAAAATACAACAATATTATATCTCTCTATTGAATTTATCTATAATAATGTAAGTAAGTATATATCATCGACAACATTAGATTATTTCTACAACAATTAAATCACATTTTTCTTTCATAAATCTACTGTTGTATTGAGACTTTTAAAAGGAATTCTAAGTACTGTGTTACTAAAATGACTGCTACTTGTAAATGTTCCTAAAATATTCAATATATGGTTTTTTATATATTCAAAAGAACTCTAATATTGTACACAACTTAATTTTTTTTTTGGTTTTTACGTTTTTTTATTATTTATAGTTAATCTTAATTTGTTAATGACAAGCCGTATACAATATTACAGCGGCCATGTAACTGTATTTGTATAGATACAAAGTTTTAGAATAATTATATTAAAATAGGCATTTAATTTTACCTCTGACTGAGGAACGGAACTTTTCATTATTTATTTAGATGGAAGCTGTTTTGTACCTTCCATCGCATCTGCACGGGTGCATATTCTATCACTTATTTATTTATTTAAATAGTATATAATTAGAGCCGAACTTTAAACATGTTTTCAAATGACTGGCAAACCGTTATCCTGCTTGTTGTACCCGCAGTTTACTGGAGAGAGACACGCTAATTTTTATGGAGACAATTACATACAAAGCTTAAAAATAACTAACTAGTCTTTTTATAGGCAGACCATCGACTCGTGCTATTTGCGTCGTGCGAATCGCTGCGTCAATATAATTTTCGTACTGCTGGCATATTAATAACTTATCAACACGAAAGGAGTACGACTAGAAATTATTTAACGTTTCGATTCTCTGAAACCGGTTGGTACTGTCGCGAGACCGAGGAATAAGCCAAGTATGCTATCAATCCGATGATCCTGATGTCACTTGCGGAGCGGATCGCGAATTGACAAGAATTGATCATCGTTTACATCAAATTGACCGCGAATTGTCCGTCGCCCCTTTAAGAATACGCGCGAAATCTCATTATATACAACTGGGTATATATAGCGTCGATTTATATACTATATACATTTGGCACTAAATTCATAATGGATTGACTGCGTAGGTGAGGTCGGGGTAGGGTCACGCAGGGCAGAGCGCGGGCCGACAGCAGTCGCAGCAGGGCGCGGGCGCGGGCTGGCAGGCCGCGCAGGCCGCGCACGCAGCGCACGCCGCGCACACGCACACGTAGTACGGCGGCATCACCACAGGGAACAGCACCGGCGCGCGCGCGCACAGCTCGCGACACGCAAGCGCCTCGATCAGCGCTAGCGTCTGCCGTCGCTCGTGCCCCATCAGGCACACCGTCGACTCCCGCACCACGCCGTGAAGTAGCGTCAGGTACCTGCGCCAATAATGTGTCTCTTAGGATTAAAAAAAAACATTTACAGAACAAGAAGTCGACGTCTTGTTGGTCGAGGGACTAGCGTACACACGTAACTTCAGCGATCAACCGAGAGGCTCGGGTTCGATTTACGGGTGAGCAGGCATTTGTGTGAAGTATTCATGTATCTATTTAAGTATGCTTGTGTATCAGCATCTTTGACTAACGACCATAACACCACCATTTAATTTGCTTACTTTGGGGTAAGATTTTGTTTGTGTAACTTGTCCATGGATATTTATTTATTTATTTATTGAAGCAGTAAGATTTTCTGAGTACAAGAAATATATGTCGGCCACTGACACTAATCTAAATAAAATTATTTAAATCTACTCATAAACTTTAGAAAAGTGAATTCTGCACATTGAAGATAATTACAAAAAATGAAGCAGGGGACACAAAAGGGGTAGCAGAACACAGTTTTAGAATTTCCAGAGTTTTTGTCTAACTGTATCATGACCGTGACTCACGCCAAATCTACTGAACACATCGTAACGAAATTTGGCTGCTAGGTACTTTGTGTTCCGAGGAAGGTTATAGAATTGGTACTTTTTGTCCTGCTTACTAAAGGGGTTACCCATGATTCATGATAAAATAACACTCAGTGTAAAGAAAGAAAGAAAAGAAACAAAAAAAGCAAAAATATGTATTAAAATGACTAAATAACTTAAAATCCGGAAAGTAATTTGAATGTACCTACAGATCATCTTCCACACAAATACACGCCAAGTTCTCGTGCAGGATAGGCAGAGGGTATGGACTGTCAAGTGAACGAATTTCGCCGGGTCAACTAGCATATAAATGAAAATTAAAAATTAAAGTAATTAAGTAAGTACACTGTCACGTTAAAACGTAAAAATGCCAGTTTTAAATACCCATTAAAATCTGGTCGCTATTGGCTCGTAACAAACATGCAGTCGGACTGAGAACTTCTTCCTATTTAGAGTCGGTTGAAAAACCATAATGGAGCATACTAAAATAATGGAAATGGTAACTGTAAGAAAACGAAAAAAAATGTTAACTACTAAACAAAAAAAGTACCTGTGCTTTAGCGCTTCTTCTTCTCGACCCACAAAATGATTCCGAAGATAGGCCTCAAGTTTGGCACGTTGTTGGCCAAGCTCAGGAAAGTCTATAAAGAATCTTGAGCACATGTAACGCTCAAGAGTTTTGATTTTGTCTGGCCTTGCTGGTCGATATGCTTTTGCCAGTAGAGCACAATATTTTAATAAGCCTCCACCACGAATTTCTTCTGGTTGCCTCGTGGCAATTAGTTTTTCAGATAAATGAAGGAGAGCTTCACTGAAGTCTCCATAAACGGATTCACCAACGACAGTTGGGTAAAAATTCTCACCGATAGGCAGCTGAGCACACTCGTGGAATGCTAGCAATGAATCCAAAGCTATTTGGAATGAATCAACAGAAAATTCAAACTGACGGCGCATTGTGTCAACGAATTTAAGTTCTACGGATTTGTGGCCACGAGAGTTCCCCAGAGATATCAGCGACCATCGATCTCCATCGGAATTAACACGGACCATTTTTGACACATATGCTTCTTTCAAGCCAGCTGGTGTTGCACGACGCCGAGGAGTCGTAGCTGGCATTAGAGTGGATAGATGACTGAGAACTGCAGCTTTGACGCGGTCACAATGACGCGCGGTCGGCAGCTCTGCAGTAAATATTAAGTCGATATCAGAATATGGCTGCGGGCGGTCGGCCAACACGTGACTAGCAGCGCCTCCGTTTAAGCGCACATCTCTCACGGCTATTCCAGCACCACCGTCGTTCTGTGATGCTTCTAGTCGTGCACGGACTCCTGCTACGAGTTCACGCAATCTTATGTGTAAAGTAGGAAAGTTGCCCCGTCCGTGGATAGCAACTACTTCATCCATTACGTCATTCAGCCTTCGTACTTGTTCATAGCTCAGGACAGCATGGCGCTCGCCGCCACCGCAGCCTTCTTCCGAAGAGGTGTAGCTCGATTCGCTCTGAAACAATAAAAGGATTTTATAGATATTTACTTGATGTTATCTCAAGATATAAACAACAGATTTATGCCGCATTAACTTGAACTACAAATATCGTATTTGTAGATGAGATCTAAGTCCCCTAACACAGAATTTACCAATAAAATCGATGATGTCTGTCACCAACAGCTGTAGTCTTTTATCTTCGATAATAATCCCTAGAATTATTTTTTGATCGCTTCTTTGGTCTAGTCGTCTGGAGACTAAGTTGATTTCGTGAGGACCGATTCCCTGGTCGGGCAACAAGAAGAAAATAGGTTTTTTCAATGTTTCTAACAAAACATAATATTGCCCGGATTGGATGTGTGCCCGGTTGGCGAGTAGGCTCGGTCGGGCCCGGAAGGTAGGTAGATAGGTAGCAGTCTATCACATAGTGGACTAGTCGGAGTACCTTCCTACCTCCTCGGGAATGCAGACGTGAATAGAATAAGGAGTAAACTGGTACCTTAACTAACTAAAAGCTAAGCTAATTTAAAGGATTAGCATATTAATTGATCTTTGTACTAGTATTATTATTCCACATATTTATTAAAAATATATGGAACTACGAACAAAGTTTAAATCACTCAACAGTAATAAAATTAGCAAAGGAATAAATAGTTGCAAATTCTAGTTACATAATGTAATATATGTAAATGTAAAGATTCAATTTAATCAAAATTAATTAACATAGTTTATGAATAAATACTAATTTATCTTAATAAGAAGATAAAATCCTACCGCGAGATTACGTTGCAAATTAACGAGTTTCGACATAAGAACCAAGCACTACAAATTTAATGGGTAATTAAAATAAGACAGCTATGTTAATTTAATCAAAATTAACAAAGTATTCGTATACATTACAAAATTGTATTGAGATATTAACATAAATCGAGATACAACAAGGGCCATCAAAATTAATAACCCATGAACTGCCTGCTCGACAAAACAGATTGTCAATAGGCAAGATATCTTCAGGTATGATGTAACTTATTTGTCGTTGCAGCGAAGTATTAAAAATCTCACTCCACGCTTCAAGGTCGAGCGTTACTCAATGTTAATCTCAATTTGGGACGAATTATTTGAAGTTAAATAAACTAATAATCCTACACAATATTTATTAAAAAAATATATAGTTGAAATGAGAATTGGATATCCTATTAATATTATAAATGCGAAAGTTTGTAAGTATGGATGTATGGATGTTTGGTACTCTTTCACGCTCGAATGGCTGAACGGATTTGTCTGAAATTTGGAAGACAGATAGATTGTGACCTGGATTAACATATAGGCTATTTTTAATCCCGATCGCACACCGGGTTTCTGTGAAAACGCG
>NJDC01005455.1:101624-116897 GCA_002245475.1 Calephelis virginiensis
ACGCGAGTGAAGCCTTAACTATTATGACGTAGACCAGGGTCCGCATAGTAGTTCGAGCCCTGTAATACCGGGCGATGAATAGGGCTACGGTATCCTCTGCCTGTCGTAAGAGGCGACTAAAAGGGGGTTGGGGCTGTGAGTCAACTGATGGGGGTGTCAGTTGACTTATAAAGCAGCCCGGGACGTGAGGCAGCATAGCATGGTGTGACCCCATGCTGCTGTCGTCAAAGTGATGCCATCAGAAGGGGGAGGCTTCTGAACGGATGAGCCTTCGGGCAGGTGTAAGGGTGACAGCGGTGCGTTCTTCGGAGATCCCGCAGTCACCCGATACGCACAGAGGACGGTCACCGAGTGGTTTTAGCCGGTAGGAGTCCGGCATAGCCCGTCACTTCCCCCGAAAGTGACGGGTATCCATGAGGATTTCCACTCGTTAAAAAAAGGCATATTTAATGACCCCTACCTTATTAAATACCAGAATAAATTATGCTTTGTTTTTTGATTTGCTATTTCTTAACTTTAAAAAACCTGCAAAGTGTCGTCTAACGGCCAATGTTAATAATGTATCTCAATCTAATGGATTTCAATCAATCTAGATAGCTGCGTATCCGGCGGCCTATCCCATACCTAATTGCCATATTTATCCTGTCCACAGATATGTTATTGGCAAGCGATAACATAAAAATGGATCAAAATATCAATATTGGACAGCAAGTTTTGAATTAGGATTGATTATTAATATTGGCCGTAAGACGACCAAGTTTTTCTATATAGATTAAGGTCATTTTTACAACGGCAACTGTTTCGCGGTGGTACTCGATAAGGTAAGTAGACTGTCGGTGCTCGCCCGGTCTACTTAAAACATCATATCCTCACTTAATATGAAAATTACTTAATTGCCTTTGAACGAAAAAAGAAACAAATTACAGTCCTTTGTTTGTTGGTTCGGAAATTAAGTAATTTAGGCATTAAATGAGTTAACAATGATTACAGAAGGATTAATTGTCTGGTTTGCGTTATTACTTCTCCATTTATTGTTTGTTGATTTGTGTAGCACGTGGGCAGGAGTTTTAACTTATACATTAAGAAAACCATTTATTTATAGCATCCTTAACGTTACAATATTTAGACACCGGTATACATCTCTTAGATATGTATTTACTCTACATATACACACAAAAGAAATGAAAGGAAATCTTGTGCAAATGCCTATATTTTACTTCTATACTTGTGTATATATACTTCTATACTTGTGGGACTTAGTATCTTCGGCTAGTCGTGGGTGCCTTGGTTGTACCTCTGCCTACCTCTTCGGGGATATGGGCGTGAAGATACTTTTACTTTTTTTTATATACTTGTGTAAACTATCTAAGGATGATGTGTTCTAGATATGTTTACATATGACTTTAATACATGTGTTATTAAGTATTCGAGTTAATTGAATTAAAATCAGGTTATATATCTTTAAAAAAATACTGGAATATTTGATAAGGTAAAAGTAGGATTTTTTAAAAAGAAGGTTAAAATAGGTATCTAGATTACCTAATACTGACAGTAGGAAATTGATATTGCGACAGCTATGGATACATATTTTGAATTATATAAGATTAAAAAATGTGGATATTTAAACGGTTTTGAGTTTCGGCTACTAAGCAATTAATCAAATATTATTAAATCGCTTTTTAGAACCAATTTTACAGTACCCAGATGAAACGTTTATTGGGCATTTGAATAACTGACTGATTCTTGCCATATCGACTTAACCTTACGTACCTGTGTTTATAGATTTTAGAGAGAGATTTGAAGCAGAGACAATATTACACTTTAAAACGAGCAAACTGAAACTAGCCAAATATACATATATACGTCATGTGTACGCAAGGGAATGTACCATGTGTGTAGATATGTTACATGTTTGGGAAACATATTTGTGGCACTTAGTGACAAAACTCGTGGGTCAACTTTATAATTTATATCGCAAGATTAAAACGAATTGATTGACGTGTAGTCAATCGATTCGATTCAGTCTTGCCAGTGTCACTATGAACAAATCAATCCTCAAAATTCAAAATGGCGGCCTTATTTTACAAAAATAGGTTGAGCTCTTATAACACGTGACGTAAAAAGGGTTGTTAAATAGATATTTTAAAGTCATTAGCATGTTTTTTAATCAATTTAATTCATAAGCATCAATTAGAATGTCATAGAAATGAAATGTCAGTTTTATGAAGTTATGTTTTTATTTTAAATGTGGTTGTTTATGATTTTTTTCCATTAGCTTGAAAATTATTTTTGTGGATTGTGTACATAATGTAACAGATTATGCGTTACGTTCTTTATTTCTCGCGGAAGAAGCCGAATGTAGACAGTTAGCTATTTATTGTTTATTGTCCAATAAAAGTAAATGCAAAAGGAAAATGTGAAAATGGCGGTCTTATAACTCAATCTCTCGCATTAGAACGGAAATTCTATAGTTTAAATTATTAATTGTGGTATTAATTATGAGTCCTCCATTCGGCGATAGCAAATTTTATATATCCCGACTCGTTGTCTTTGCCCTTTGATATTATGGTTTAAGCTTCACGTTTTCCCAAACACAACTTACGAGAATTACAGTTCAAGGAGATAATTATGTTTTTAATACAAGATATGGGAGGCGCGTAAATGCACCATAAACAATGATTGAACATTACACTTTGTTTATGATTCAGGTTAAAGGGTCGGTGCTATCAACAAATTACACGCTTTTATCTTGTTTTTCAACAAATTTTATTGTTCTGCGGTGGCGAATTGTGGTTTTATGGAGCGACTTACTCACGCCCGCGGCTTCGACCACACACTTTTAAATTGAACACAAAAATAAAATGCAATAACCTATAAGACAAGCAGTATGGTTTCGAAACCAGGCTAAAACTAAAACTTGTCTTTTTTGTCATTTAAACGTACATTTCTTTGCGTTTATTACAACATGAACATAGCTTGAAATATTTTAACATATTATAATATACCTATAGTTAAATCCTCTTTCTAGTATTTAGATAGAGTAATAGCCCAAAATCTGCCATTTAAGACTAGATTTGAGCCTGCCAAATATAAATAAAGTTAAATTACTGGAAATAGGGTCAAAGTCGTATATTCAATGGCTTCGACAAGTTTTATCACATACTAGCAGTTTCACGCCGCTGCGCCTGCTTAACTTGGCTTCTGCTGCACCGATTTTGATAAAACAAATCCTATTTTTATCAGGGATAATGTAACATTCTAAGGATGAAATTTTTTTTTAAAATCGGTCCAGTAGTTTCGGAGCCTGTTCATTTCAAACAAACAAACAAAAAACCAAACATTTCCTCTTTATAATATCAGTATAGATAAGGTTCAGACAATCAAAATTAAATTTAAATGACGAATAAAATATTTATACTTACGCACTTACTTATCTTCACGCCGAGTCACTTAAGTGGTTGGCAGAGTGTAACGTGTACCAAATATCATGATCCTTGCAGACGTGCTTAGCCTTCTCCACATTCTTTACCGGTTTCAAAGACTCTTAACACCACCCTCGGAATCATACCTTTCGAAAAAAAGGAATGATCAAATTGTGACTTTGGAGTCGGTTTTTTTTATATTTTGAATTAAATTTTTTAAATGTGAGTTCTCGCTACATTGATACTGATTTTTATGTTTAAATTATTTTATTAATTATTAACAAGAGTAATGATAAAAAGCAATAAATCCGAGCCGACCCGAACACGTCGAAAGGTCATGATTTGGAACGTATCCTTTTAACAAAATCCGTGTCCAAGTGAGTTTTGAGTTATTTTAGGTGATGTATATTTTTTTTACTACACTTACTTGAAAATTTATGTTATTTATCACTCACGAACCACTAGTTGGAACGTGATCAAATTTATACAAGATCACTTCGGAAAAGTTAACTATCTTCCCAAAAAGAACCATCAAAATTAATTTGTCATTGGTCGAGTATCAAATGTACAAAAACTTTAATTTTCTATTGTTTAACTACTAGTAAGGCTTTACATTTTTAAGTTATAGGAAATCAAACAAGCAGATAGATTTTCTGATGCCCAAAGATATCTGACGGCCGTACTCAGAGACCACAATTTTTTTAATGAGCCATTAGAGCAACATTTTCTTTACAAAATTGTAACTTGAAAATAGATTAGATTTGAACATTTAGAACGCTAATAAACGTCTCTACGTGTAGCTGTTAATAAATTTATCACCTATGCTATAAACCGAACACGACAATACCTACATGAATAAAAAAAGCGGTGGCCAATCAAGGACTGTCTTTACGGATGTCAACATGACCAAGCATTTAAGTTTAGTTGACACCTATAATAATAAGTGAAATACTCGTACTACCCAGGGGTTATCAACTAGTCATACGAGTACATTGTTGCAGGTTAATCTAAAGTAAAGTTTTAAGGTGAATAACTTATTATCATTGAGATGTTCCGATTTTGTTACTACGTGATATTGGGCTATAAAATATATGTTCAACAACTGAATGTTTGTAAATATTTATTCACTAGCTGTTCTCCGCGACTTCCTAATCTTTGAAGCGACTTTTCGAGGTTAGTGATATGAACAAAAGATTTTGCTCCAGTAAGTTATACTAAATGTAGATTGGGGCTTTAAACACAATATTTGATAAAATTCATCCAGCAGACAAACCGACAAAGATTTTAAAATGGCCGCGATAAAAGGACTACGATTTAGCTACTGAATCTTAAAATGCACAGTTGTTATGATTGCAGACGACAGTTTTATTTATCCTGAATCTCTGGCTGAGCACTCTGCTCGCCCACTAGCCCGGTGACGCTGTTAAAGTCTATAGACGTACACAACATTAGTCAATTCGAAAAAAAAATATTTATCCTGTAAATATCCCTGAACAAATTAGATAGATTGATACCACCCTAAACCAAATAAATTATATGCTGTATTATGGGTATACGTAATAATACTGATAGTAGGTAATGCTTCAACATACGCTTAAACAAATTTAATAAATGGCCAAAACGCGAAATATAGACATTTAAATTTTCACTATACAAATGCGCCAGTATCCTCTCCATCATCCTTCGGGAACTGAACGCAGGCTTTTATAAGTCAGTGACACTTAGGATGTACGTTTACCCTTCGACCAAACAGATGGACAATAAATATAAATTTAATAGATTTATATGTTATATTAATAATATAAAATAATAATTATTAAATTATAAAATTATTAATAATATAATCAAAAAAATATTCATATTTTTTTATAAATATAAAAATCAATGCCACTTTTCGTTGGAATCTTATAACTCAAGAACGGGCTCACCCACCCAAACCAAATGTTTATACTTTGTTCGGACTATTTAGTAGATAGTTTATGTGAAATTTGCATAAAGTCGGTCGAGCGGTTCCTCATATTTAATCACATTTTTTGTAAGAAATAAATTCAATAAATGGCGGATCATTTTGTTAATGGGTATTTTTCAGTCAAATTGAAACTTTTTATCAGATAGGGATTGTGCTGTCATATTGTAACTTTTTTGAATTGGTTTTCTTTTTTTGTTTTGTTGTGTTATGTCATTCATGCGGTCATATACATAGCGAACTACGTGCCGGGCCACTAGTTGTTTATGTATTGGGTGCACAGTAAAAAATTAATCTATTTATTCTACTAGTTTACATAATTGTAATTCTAAAAGAGTATCAATAACCACATCAGAAAATTTAGAAACTATATTTTAAATGACATTAAAAGGTATTGGCAGCAAGCCTTTACTTTGTAAAAATCCAAAGGTGTTAACTAAACGTGTGTGTTACCGTATTGGTCCGGGCTTTTTTGCAGAATAGATCATCTGCCTTCCTGCTAGGCAGCTCGTAAAAGGCGAGCATAGGCTTACCGTCACTAACACCGTGATATCTGACTAGATGGTAGAGATTTGCAGCGACTCGCCCGGATTGGTACCACCGACTTACCTAGGTAGCATATGCCACGTTCCTCACTGAGTCTTGTCCAATTGATCTTTAAACATGAAGCGAGATAAAGAATCAATGTAAAATATATTTCGTAAACTATATCCATTTCTATCAGGACGAAGCCATATAAGGTTTCCGCAACATTCTCCAATAAAAATATTTCCCTGTATTGTTTTACCTTGAGTTCGGCGCAGAGTTTCTGACGAAAGCTGACACCGCCGACTTTCCACAAACAATATGGAGGACAATGGAAACTAGATATCCCTACCTTTTACAATAAAAAAACTTTATTGTGGCACTTGTTTGGTGTTTTACGAGTGTTCTAACTAGATACCGTTATTTTGTTTTTGCAAAAGATCCTATTAATATTATAAATGCGAAAGTTTGTAAGTATGGATGTATGGATGTTTGTTACTCTTTCACGCTCGAATGGCTGAACGGATTTGTCTGAAATTTGGAAGACAGATAGATCGTGACCTGGATTAACATATAGGCTATTTTTAATCCCGTTCGCACAACGGGTTTCTGTGAAAACGCGGGCGAAGCCGCAGGTAGCAGCTAGTATGTAATATTTTCATTACAGAATCTGTCTTTCTGGCTTGGCCTAATATAAATTGTGAAAAAGGACATCCAAGCCTTACTACCTTACTGATCTTTGCTCCTACTTAGCATACCCTACCCTATCTCGATTATTTTTCTTGGTTCGTTAAATGTCCCATATTTTTTTTCTATCCCCACAATTTATCCTTGCATTAAACTAACAATGCTTTTTATTTATTAAGAAGGCAGAAAAAATGATAAGTTTGATAATGGTAATAAAATCTAAGATATCAAGCGCGCGTTGCTAACTAGAAGCTGGACTGCTAAGAGCTAACTTTAACCTCTTAACCTCTTCAGTAAATAAGATTATCTTGACGCGCACCACTTTAAAAAATAGTACTTGCTTACTTGTGCAGACACCGGTTGTAATTAACGACAAGTTTAGGAATTTTCCAAATGTTTAATTAAAAATATTAGAGTTCAATGAGCGCACCAAATATTTTAGCGATAAAAATACCAGTCTTATTTTAGTACAGCCTTTCCCAAAGTGGGCGATAACGCCCTCTTGTGGGCGCTGGAAGCCTAGAGGGGGGCGGTATAAATCTTGAAAAAAATGTTTTTTTTTAAACTAGGCGCAACAAATATGTTATTGAGATTATTGACAAGAAAAAAACGAGGGGGGGGACGCTACAAAACAACTGATTTTCAAAGTGGGCGTTACATGAAATAAGTTTGGGAACCTCTGTTTTAGTAGGTTTAAAAATATGCTTTGTTCTGTATTTGCACATTTAACAACCAGATACGAGTATCACACTGTAAGCCTAGCACTCCGATGATAATTTACATACATATATACCCTCACACCAAGTCCCTTAGAGTAGGCAGAAAGTATCAAGTGCCAAATCTCACGATCATTACAGATCTGTCAGGTTTCGTCTACATTAATTATTCTTACATACATACATACATATCTTCACGCCAAGTCCCTTACGGGGTAGGCAGAGAGTATCGAGTGCCAGACCTCACGATCCTGACAAACCTGTCTTGCTTCCTTCACATTCATAACCCTTTTCATACAAACACGCCGGTTTCGGAGACTCTTGACACCACCCTCGGATAATATCCGATTGATCTGATCGTGAAATGTCAGCCTTGGTCTCCCCGGGTACCTACATCCATCCACATTCGCATTGTATATCTGCTTTGTCAATCTTTCATCTGTCATTCTTTCCACATGACCGAACCAGCGGAGCATGCCCTTTCGCATTTTAACACCAACACTTTCTTTCAAACCCACTCTTTCACGGATCTCACTGTTACGAATGCGGTCAGCGAGCGTTACACCACAGATTTTCCGTAGTGCTCTCATTTCGACCGACATTATTCTTCTTATATAAATACGCCGGTTTCAGACTCTTGACTCGGATTTGATCATGAAATGTCAACCTAGGTCTCCCCGGGTACTGGATGATCATTTCATTTTAAATTTGAAGTTGGTTCAATATCCTCATATATTCCAAAAACCTCGGGAGGTTGCGGAAAATATATGTTCAGATTATATGAGATCAGTGAAACAATTTAGATTTTTTTAGAGATCAATTTAATATCAGGAACAAGTACGATACAGTGTTGTAACATTTATTAAATCTTAAATCTAAATAAAATTATTTAATTTGCAATTTTCCGCCAAAAAATGTATACGTATTATTTTGTAACAAAACAGACAAAATAGTGCGCTAAGAATGAATTGGACTTACCGGAAGTTAAAACTCCGAAATACATCCAGCTCCACACAATACACACCACTAAACTGTTTTAGTAGCACCAACAATACACATACTACTAAAAACTAAACGTACGTTTCGCTTCGTAACCGAAGCATCATCATGTATCATCCATGTATCTGCTCGACATTTGTGGAGTGCAGTCGAATTCTCCTGATGATGCTTCGGTTACGAAGCGAAACGTACGTGGAGTTTTTAATAGTATGTGTATTGTTGGTGGTACTAAAACAGTTTAGTGGTGTGTATTGTGTGGAGCTGGATGTATTTCGGAGTTTTAACTTCCGGTAAGTCCAATTCATTTTTAGCGCACTATTTTGTCTGTTTTGTTACGCAATAATACGTATACATTTTTTTTTGGCGGAAAATTGCAAATTTAATAATTTTATTTAGATTAAAGTATGGATTTCCGCAAAGTAACGCCTTCTTCTATTAATTTATTCAATCATTTATTATTATATTTAAACAACCAATGACTTGAAGTCTCTGCCTAAAGAAGTATTAATTTAACGATATAATTTCACCATCGGTCTTTGTAAAATTGAGATCAGAAAGAGTGTGGAAGGGCATGCTCTAATATTGCGATAATGTGGAAAGAATGACAGATGAAAGTGTGGAAAATTAAGAAAATAGATATATAATGTGATTGTGGATAGTTTGGTCGGATATTATAAGAGGGCGGTGTCTATAGTCTTAGTAGCTGATGTATTTGTATGTGAACAGTAATAACGAATGCGGAGGAAGACACTTGACTACCCACCACGGGACTTGGCGTGAAGATGTTTATGTATGTATGGATGGATATGACTAGAGCGAATTAGATTTAAAGACGTTCAGATTTAGTGTAGCGTTATATATGAAAGTATATTCACGTCCTTCTTAGGTTTTCTCAAGGACCCCTTTTCCTGATTATAAGTAACACAAATCACTTTGAGACGTTAAAGAAGTAACAGTAAGTTTAGTCCACTTAAATTTAGAATTTCATGTTTCATGCGCAATTACGTTTACCGGTAACGATACTCTTTCGACTGGAACCTGACAACGGCAAGTATTGACGTTTTGATGGCAGGAAAAAGTAAGTCGTGGTATTAAGGGGCCATGTATGCTAAAATACGTCAGCAATATACTGTTTTTTTCATACAAAGCAATTATGGATCTTGGCGACAAAAATACACAAGATTAACATTAATATGCTTTATAAGACTAGTGTTTCCAAAACACGATTCATTTCACTTTGCTCGATAGAAAAAAAATCAAAAAGTTAACCCTTTTTTGAAAGGAAAACCCGTTTGTCTACTTCAATTATGAAAATATCGACACCAGATTTAACATAAACATAGATAAGTATTATACCTAAAAGATAACTGTTTCAGTTTTTATATTTTTTTTCAAATTATTTTATATTGTCAAAAATAGTGATTTGGCGCTTAAGACATTTACTTTTGAGCGCAATATTTCATAGTAATCATGGAACGGGGGAGTGCGCTGATTGGCTCTTCTGGCTGAGTAAGTATGGGGCCTTAATCTGGGTGATTCGCTGCAAAATTATTTATTAATAATCGTATAATAAAATACTCCAAGGTTTAATTTGACAAGTAGCTAAGATTTTTTATGCAAAAATGGAGCAACGAAAAAGTTATTATAATTATTCAGTGATCGGTTGTTAATATTCAATATTAACCATATTAAACAGTAGATTTGTCATATTTTAGGCCTCTATTTGTAAGGCTCCATTTGGAAGCGACTTTGCTTTATATTATGTACTTAGTAATAAAGTATATTTAAATATAGCCTCTGTGGTCTAGTGGTCCGGCGTCGGACTTGACTTATTCGACGGGTTCGATCCCCGGGACGGGCAACAAAAAAATGGGAAAATGTTTATTTTCTAATAAAAATTAACGTTACCCGGGATTGGATAAGCGCCCGCTTAGTCATAGGCTTGCCACCTATCACATTGTGGGACTTAGTGTCTTCGGCTAGTCGTGGATGCCCTGGTTGTGCCTCTACCTACCTCTTCGGGGATATCGGCGTAATGATAAGTAATTATACTTCAAATATCTTCAGTTATAAAGCCCTGATAACACTGGAAAAATTAAACCGATTGACTTATATGTAATGTTAATTGTATTGTGGAAAAGTACCAGTGTAATTTGTAAAGTACGCTTAGCGCCTTAACTTATCCAACTGCAATCTAGTTCAATTATTTAATTGGTTAGCTGAATTCCTTGTCGATCAGATGCTAGGACATACCTGAAACAAAAAAAAATAATGTTTAGATTGGGACTGTCGGAACCTAACTAATATAATGAAATTAGTCAAAATTGGGCGGTACCTGACCTATTGCCACCTCAGATACTTCCATAAGATCTAAAGATTAAAGACCTATCTAAATTTGCACTGCACCAGTAACATTTGTAGCAACCAATGGTTATCTCTTACCAGCAGAAGCGCACCCTGCTTGATTGCTTACGTGTAATATAAAAATGAGCCTGATAGCAGTACGGTCATTACGGAGTAAAATATGTTAGGTTTTTAAGTTTACTCCAACCAAAGATTAGTAATTAAGACTAAACACAAAAATAAAAAAGATAGGGAGTTGATTATCAAATATATTTATTATTATATAATATTATTATATATTTATTAATATATAATAGATATTCACAAAACTGTTCAAACTATCGCGTTATGAATAAAATAATTTAAGAAAGCTATATCCTTAATTTAATAATGGTAAATAATTTAGTATCAAATAACTTCACAAATATTATCAAATTATGTCATTTTTTGATGACATAATAAAAATTTAAATCATTAAAAAAACAAAAGTCCCGACTGCGTAAACATATTATATGCAATTAAAAAAGACAAAAAGTATAAAAAATTGTTAAATGTAACACTGAATAAGTACAACATTGAAAAAGTTTTATAATAAACACACACGTACCAACACAAATCAATAATTATTTCAATGGTGCAGCTTTGTATTTAACAACAAAACTGTTTAGCTTGTTTTATTGTTGTTGCAGTTGGGTTTTTTTCATATTTTTTATTCTCTCGATAACGCTAAAACTCCCTCCTGCTCCCTCCCTAGTTTTCAAACTGATAAACACAATCGCATACATTAACAAGCTTTAACTGTTGTGAGAAGTATCTTCTTTCTATTTTTCATAGGCAGATGGCGCCACATGAAACCGAAAAGCTTATGCCAGAACTAGAAACTGTTAAAGTTGAGAATACCAAAGATGATAATGATATCGAATATGATGAACCACAATGTGAATGCAATGAAGTTAGTTATGGTACAGGTAACTTATTTAAAAATTATAGATAGTTTTGATAGTGGCTCCACTCATTTTCTATGCTTTATTTTTTTATTGAAATGTGTACCAAAGTATTGTACTGAATTTCTATTGGTCCACGTAATCAACATAAAGTTCATTTCAATAGATGAGAACAAGACTTTACTTTACTTTTTTATTTATAAAAAAGTGTAATAAATTTAAAGCAAAAAAAAACTTTATAGGAAAAGCTTTTATTTAAACGCTCATAAAAGAAAAAAAATTTCTTTAAATATATAAACTATGAACTTATAACCTAACGTTTCTTTTGCTTTAATTTTATTTTGTACTTTTTAGTTATCGCTGGCTAGGTTTCTTAGTCTGTTCATCTCATTCAACGCATCATTGTTGCAAGGTCCAAGGATCCAGCTCTTAAATAAGGAGACCTTCTTATCATTTTATCCGTCTTGTTGACCCTGACAGAGCTCCGTTTAGAAGGGTAAGAGCTAACAACAGGGTTCGCCCAGGTGCTGTGAGGTGGTTCGTTCACGATATCATGTCACACCTCCATACCACTCAGCACATTATTTTCGGCAAGCCCTTTCATTTGATACCCATATTGTAGAAGTACATTAAAAATAACTAACTTAACTAAACTTAAGTGGTCCATCATATTAGATATAGATTAACGTCACATTATTTTTCGAGTTGGTCTGAATGAGCTCTTTTATTTGATACCCATATTGTAGAAGTGCATTAAAAAATATTAATCCGTCATCTTAGATGTTCTGTCATATTGGATTTAATGACGTCACGTATTATCGTACATTGTCATCCAAATTGAACTTGTACACAAAATTTCAGCTCAATCGGTTTATGATATCTGCTTCAAAATTGAGTTCAAAAATTCCACTAGAACAAACGTACTTACATACATTGCAAGTTAAATAAAGGCTTTTAATAAAATAAAAAATATACTTAATACAACGATAATTACGCAAATTATTAACAGTTTCGTATGGTTTTATACTTTTTACGATTACTCAAGTTACATGCATACATACATACATATATAATTATCTTCACGCCAATTCCCTTGTGGGACATTCAAATTACCAAAATTGAAAAAAGAAACAAAATAGATATACTATAAGGTAGTACGCGTTTTTGTAGATTTTAAAGGTAAATAACCAAAGATGTGGTGTCAAGGAAAATATTCTTGGAAAAATACGAAGACATTTTATTATTTTACGAATAACTGACCTACTTACGAGTATATTGTGACCCATTGAAATCTACAAGGAGTATCTCTCAAGAATATTAATTTAATTGCAATTTTGTTTTTCTGTACTAATATCGTATAAAGGAAACATTTAGAAAATATTAATTTAAAAGAATAATAATATAAATATGACCGTAATTATATGTTTTTATTATTGACACTGAATGTACGAAATGAAATTGAAAATTATTACGACTATAGATAAAAACTTTCCCCGTATCGGTTTAGTCTCCTTTGCAGAATAGACCATCTGCCTTCCTGTTTTCAGGTTTCAATTTATTTTCAGGTTACATATAAAAATAATATTAAAATAACCTATAAAAATATTCATTAAAATTTCATACAACTTATTAAAGAACTACATAATATAATGACAAGATATAAATAAATAAGTTATTCTAATTGATTTGCTTAATATACATAATACAGTAGCTGATTTTAAAATGTCAAACAATTAATACAAAGTAAATAATTAAATTAATTTAAAATAGAATTCAAATTTTCCCCGTGTTGGTCCGGGCTCCTTTGTAGAATAGAGCATCTGCCTTCCTTGCCAGGCAGCTCGTAAAAGGCGAGCATAGGCTTACCGTCACCAACACGTAGAGCTTCGCAGCGAATCACCCGGATTGGTACCACCGCTTTACCTGTTTCTGCCGCCATAGCGTCATGACGTGTTCCGGTTTGGATAGTAAGGTAGCCGGTAAACTTACTTTTGCTCGAGGCCTAACATCCCGACCTCAGGTTGGCAACGCACCATTACCACCTTTGGTGTCTCTAGGCGGCGTGAATTTCTTACCATTAAGAAATCCGTCTGTCCGTCCGTCCGTACCTTCTACCGCCTTCAAAAGAGATTAATTTTCAACAATACTAAGTTTTTATTTTAGGCAAAAATACACATAATATAAAATTAGGCACGAAAGTAAAAAGTAGTGGATTTATATCACTAGCAGTAGCCTTTAATTATCTTTTAATTAGTCAACATTTGATACACGAAAATATGATTTAATGGTAGATTAAACGTCAATTAAGACGTCTGAGAGTCGTAACATTGTAATTATTAATTAGGTGGCAGCGTTTTGTCACGATTCATTCAATTTGGTATCATCACCTTACCCAATCCTGGAAGGTACACCGCGGATATCCGCTTTGCATAATTCTGTGCATATCCCAACGTTGTTGTGTGGAAGCGGGAGTTGGGTTTGGGCGAGAGATGTCAGAAAAAGCATGAAAATAGGATAAATGCGGTCGAAATGAGAGAACTACGGAAAATCTGTGGTGTGACGCTCGCTGACCGCATACGAATGCGGTCAGCGAGCGCGAACAGTGAGATCCCAGAAAGAGTGGGATTGAAAGAAAGTGTTAGTGTTGAAATGGTCAGCGAAAGGGTCGCTCTTCTAATCTGCTCCGCTGGTCTGGTCATGTCGAAAGAATGACAGATGAAAGATTGATAAAGCAGATATACAATGCGAATATGGATGGATGTAGGTACTCAGGGAGACCAAGGTTGACATACCACTATTAAATCTCTTGGGTCTTATCCGAGGGTGGGGTCAAGAGTTTCCAAAACCAGCGTGTTTGTATAAAAAGGGAATGTGATGGAAGCCAGACAGGTTTGTCAGGATCGTGAGGGTTGGCACTTGATGCTCTCTGTCTACCCCGTAAGGGACTTGGCGTGAAGATATGTATGTACATGTACCCAATCCTTTCAACTGTGCAGTACATACCGAGTGGATCGGTAACAGTCGCCTTTACGACATTGGATTTCAAATTCAAAAATATGTACACGTGACCTAAGATAGGGACGCATCAAAAGATTTATGACGTCTGTGAGCAATGTCGTATCCTATTATCAGAAACATTATTATTGATCAAAAAAATATTTGTATATCGAAGGTCATAAAAAAATGTCCACAGGAAAGTTTTTTATTATCTGTATGAAGTACTCAGAAGTGCTTTAGCTTCAGCCGTGTAAAGATATTACATAAGATTCCTAACATTCCATAACAATCTGCATAAGCACGACAAAAGTTTGCGTTTGCGTGGTAGCACAATATTAAACAAGCTGAAGTAGATGGGGTGGCTCCGAACTTTGGTATTTCGGGAAGGTGGATGCACAAATGCCGGGTTCAAGGTCGGGGTCAGAGGTCATTGCAAATGCGCAATGTGACCTTCCGCTTAGGCTGCAGTAGAAAGGCTATCGATTTTGTTTTAAACAAGATGGTCACAAAAAATTGCTTTATTTAAAACATATTGGTATAGTTTAAAACTCTGAGATGGAGACCACGGTTAAACATTTTGAGCCACAATGAAGTCGAAGTGTTCTGGTTACCTCTTACCCTTAAGAGCAGCCTTTCCCAAAGTGGGCGATAACGCCCCCTTGTGGGCGCTGGAA
>NJDC01005457.1:0-20005 GCA_002245475.1 Calephelis virginiensis
ACTAAAAACGTAGTAGAATCTATGAGGTTCAACTTGTTCCCATTAAGTTGTACGTATCTACTTGTCTCACATTTGGCATTGAAAATTTAATACAATTAGTTTTTTTTTTCATTAAAAAAAAGATTATTTACATTGAACTAGTGTACAACTTTTGAAATCGCATTGTTCGTTTTATTATTCTTACCCAGTTGTCTTTTCACTTTAAATATAAGTGAAGTGTCATCCTCGAACAATACAATTTCGTGTTTGTCTCTTAGGTAGTAACTTAAGTCATTAATATATACAAGGAACAAAAATGAACCAAGAATAGAGCCCTGGGGGACACCCATCGTAACAGCAGCACCAGTCGATTTTTTACCATTAATATCAACCTTCTGAATTCTTCCATTCAAATATGAAATCAGAAGATCGAGTGCCTTATTTCTAATTCCATAATGGCGCAGTTTCCTGATCAACGCACCGTGGCTTACGCAATCGAATGCTTAAGACAAATCACAAAACACTCCGATTGCATCCTGAGAATCCTCCCAACACTCATAAATTTTCACACCGGCATCGACTGTTGATCTACCCCTTGTAAAACCAAACTGTTTATTATAAAATAATCCTAATTTGTTAAAATGTAGTAACATTTGATTCAATCAACTTTTTCAAATATTTTACTCAAGGTAGGCAGAACGGAGATAGGTCGGTAGTTGGAGGGATCAGAAGAATTTCCAGATTTAAGTATAGGTATAACTTTACTAAATTTCATTAGATCAGGAAATACTCCATTGGAAACACAACAGTTAAATACTACAGCTAACTATGGAGCAATAACATTTATTACGGCAGCAATAATTTTAAGAGAATGTCCCCATAAGTCTAACGTATTTTTAATTTTTAATGACTTAAAGACTTTTATTATATCTGATGCATCAACAAACGAAAATTCAAAACTATATTTACACTCATCAACATATTGCTTCAGCAATGATTCTGCATCACCAGGTGACGATCTGAGAGCTTTAGTAGTTTCAACTGCAATGCCGCTGAAAAATTTTTCAAACTCTGAGGCTACATTTAAATCTTCTATGTTCAAATCTTCAATTATCAAGTGGTATTCATTATTGAAAATACTGTTTCTTCCCGTTTCACAATTATTAATATTCCAAGTAGCTTTTATTTTATTTGTCGAATTTTTAATTTTTTACAAGCTTGTTTAAAAATTTTGGAATATTTTTTTACATATTCCTTAAACAGAATGCTGTGATTGAAAGTTCTTTCATAATACAACTCATATAACCTTTTCCTACTCTTATGAATACCCAACGTTGCCCATTCACTATAAGCTCTGTGATTGATATTTACTGTAATTTTTTTAGACTTAAAAGTCTGATTATGTACAGTTTGTATTACTGTAAATAATGATTCATATAAAAGGTTTGGATCATCATGATACGGCAACTTTGGTAATTTTTCTATTAACACTGTCTCAAATCTTTTTAAGCAATTCGTATTAACAGGAACAAAAATAATGTCTTTTCTTTGAGATTTTTGTATACTTCTTGGCAATTCGACTAATAGTCCACAGTGATCAGAATCTATTTCTTTAACAATTGATTTATTAAAAGGTGTCATATTTGTCAATATGTTGTCAATACATATGGCACTTGTGGCTGTTATTCTAGTGGGCTCAAATAAAATGCTGTGCAAATTGTGTAATCTAAAAAGATTTAAAAACTTAAGTGACTGCGTTGATGATTCTAATATGTTTATATTGAAGTCACCACAGATAATAACATTAGTCCTTGAATTAGACACTTTAAATAGGACCTCTTCCATTCTAAAGTCAAATTCATCATAGGGTGTACAAGGGGGCTTATACACACTTAGTACAATAAATTGCTCAAACTCAATGCAAGCAATCTCAATAACTCGTTCCACAGAAAGGCTCACAATATCTCTGCGTTCTTTTAATTTAATATTTTTACTAACAATAATTAAGGAGCCACCATGTGTTATTGTTGTTCTGCTGAATGAGCTAGCAACCTGGTGATTATTGAAGTTGAACATGAGCTGATGGCTTTTAAGCCAATGTTCTGTTATACATAATATCTCTATATTGTTGCAACTCATAAACAACTCCAATTCTAGATCTTTGCCCATCAGAACTTGTATGTTTTATGAACCAGGTTAAAATTACAATTAATAATCTGTTTATTGTTTGCTGATGGGTGTCTTTTATTAACATTACTTCTATCATAGTTAGCACATGAGATATCCGTTGTAACTAATTTACTAAAATCAATAGAAACATTATGATTTGTATATAAAGTATTGCTAGAGGATACCTCTATTGTCTCATCAAGTAATTTAAATTACTTGAGTCGTGTATAACATTAAAAGTATTACTTGACTGCTCAATAGAAGCAGTGGTGTTAGCCAAGTACTTAGCTGTCTTAAATATAAAAGTATATAGCGATAATGCTATTTGTCTCTTAAAGTAATCAGAAAGATAATAACTATCTTTTGTCACTAAATAATAAATCTTAACAAATTAATTTGAGTCAATAAACTCAAATTTATTGTTATAAATTGACATTGTCTGTAATTTCAAATTACATTTGTACCTAATATTATTTTCAGCCTGTGGTAACTTTTTATTATATGGCAATGCAAAAAGATATTTTTTTTCTACATTTAAGAGCATTAATTGATCAAAATATTTTTGTAACTCATTTAGATTCACATGTCCTCTTCTCCCAATACAAAGAATTAATACAGTGTTGTGTGCAAAATTACTGAAAATAACTTTATTTAATATTTGAGAAAAATTGGCACCCGTCATACAAAAGTTAGACACCGGAGTACCAAACGTTTTTGTTAAAATTGGTCCCATATTTTTACCTATATCATCAGAAAACATGATTATTTTTTTATTTCCCTTGGTATTATTAGTATTATCAAATCCGTTGTTCAAGTTTTCAGTCTGACATACAGATAAGAGAGGCATGGAAGAAGTTGTAGATAAAGATGGTTGTAAATAGCTTGATTTAGTAGGTGTATGATATACTAAATGATTTTCAAACAATGAGTTACACCTTTCTTTATTATATTTACATAGATCAAGCAAGCTATAAACAGCCAATATATGTTCTTCAATTTCTTTTTGTGCAAGATTATATTTAAGAGTAATACTATGCAAGGAATTCTCTAAACAACTTATGTACAGTAACAGCCTGTAAAGTAACCACATCTGATTCATATTTGTTTAATTTGCTTTTAGTCTTAATACAATTTTGTTTACATATATTATAATTTTTTAACAATAATTTGTTTTTTTTTTAATTTCCTCCTGTGATTTTTAATAATTTTATTAAGTTTGATATATTTTTTTAATTTATTTCTATTATAACAAATAGGTTTCTTTAAATTTCGTATAATGCTATCGTCACAGGTTAAATCTATGGTTACTAAGGGAGGTGATTTACAATTACTCTGTGATTTTAGAGAAATGGATGATGGTTTTTCGATCAGTTCCTCAAACAGAGATTGTGTCTGCGTTATTTTGATTTCCTGATCGATACACTCAAAGCCTTCAATTGTCTGCTGGGCTTGACTCAGTCTATGTTCCAGTTCAACGTTGCGCTTGAGTGTTTGATCAAACTCAACGCTGCACTGGTCAAATGAATTGACCAAGAGCGTCAGTTGGTCACGTTCTTGGCAAACGCTTAAAAATCTTTGGTGTAAATCAGCCATTTCACTTTTCAAGTTTTTATTAGAATTTAAAATATCTAAGATTTCTCTCTCACTATCTTCTTGTTCTTTTTCGTACCTCACGCACAATTCTTTGTATTTTTTAAATTCCTGCAAGTCAAGCTGTCTTCTTGGAGGCGAGCTGAAGCTTTACGGGTCATCATGTTTTTGTTTCAAGTATACAAAATAAATGTGCAAAATGTATTAAATATATGTAAATACTCTAAATTGCTCAACTTAAACAAAAACACTTCAGACTTGTAATAACATTTTAAGCAATAACGTGCAAGAGATACGAAACTAACTTTAGAATTATTTTTAAGTATTCAAGGAATATACGTTATAAAATACTCACAGTTTTGGTGATATAACTATTTAAGAGAAGTCATGAAATATACTTTGCCAAATTTCCCTCCTTTTTAGTTTGACAGCTGAATAGTTGGACCAATATTTTAACAATTTCCCACTTATTAAACTCGATAGAATACTATATTAATATGTAACTTTATGAAGAACAATAAAAATAACAATATAGAATAAAAATTCACTTAAATAAAACTGTTAAAATAAATTAAAAACTATTAAATATTGAGACACTTTTATACGAACTGTCAGTTGGGGTTGTCACAGACCAAAAAAAAAAAGATGAAAATCATGAAGATATCTCTTTGGAATTTAAAATGGATTGGTTCAAAATTAATCACACTAATTCACTTCACACACAACCCATACGCTCCAGCGTTTTTAAGGTTATTTTTTAAGCTATCAATTCGGCAATTGCTTTGAAAGTTAATTGCGGATGAGACAAAATGGAGCGCTACAATTGCTCAAACTCGCTCGCTGGAGTCAACATAATTTTTGTTAAAGCAGCAATTAGGACATATTACAGCGTAGGTTTAGATACTCAGGAATTTATCCTTTTGATTTGACTTAGCAATTAAATATACTTAATTAAGTATAAGTTGACGATCACAGAAATGAACTTGCTCATCAATTAGTTTAAAAAAACAATGTAAAAATTAATAATAACACTTTGTTTGGTAGCAAAGTTTTTATTGAAAAAAAAAAAAACTTTTTCAACTTTAATACTTTCGTGTACTTTTTGTATGTGATTTTGATAATTATTTATCTTAAAAATAGAATATTGAGTGCAAGCAATGTTTAACCCTCCCGTTTTAACAATTAATGCTAAGATTCATTACAAGATTGGCTTCAGTCGGTCAAAGTCATTGTACTTACCAACGTCGCTTGTAAAAATCTCCACTTTGATGTTTGTGAGTGGCACTTCAGAAGTAGTCTGGTACGAATAAAAACTCGCCCTTTCCTTATACTTCAAACGTTCTGATTCGCTTTTACACCTTAGTGTAGGTAGTTACGGAGACAGATTTGTGAACAACGTTGGTCTTTGACGATTCTAATTAAAAGAACGCAGGTAATGTTGGTAGTTCGCTAAAAGGTGTCTTACGCAACTAAAAGCTTCTTAGACTAAAGAACACTTAATTAAATTAATACGAATTTTGTATAAATTACTTTAATTAAAAAGCTGTGAATCTTTAGAATTCAGTTTCTATACGATTTCCCTACTGCGATTAAATCTTTAAGGTTAAAGCTTATGATCTATTTTTTATAACCTTTTTTTGTATGTTTTACACATACTCGTAGAATGACATCAGAAGGCAAAAGATAAAAGACAGCTTACTAGCTTGACCCTACACTTTATAACAGAACACTGCAATAGTGAACATAGACGCAATGGTGCTTGAAAAACGCAGGTTGAGGGAATCTGGATAATTTAACGCCTAATCTGATAGCTGCACCAGTTAAAATATGAGTAAGTAACTTAAAGCTTGATTATTCTACTAGCATACGATAAGGTCATCATATTACCATGCTACTAAAATATGATAAAGCTTGTGTGTATGTGCAACTTTAACATCACCCCAATATTAGAAAAGGGTGTTTAACAAAAAAGGTGTGGCATTTGACAAAATCTAATTCCTATGTTGCAGCGAAATTTTGTAATTTTTATTCAATCGCTATTTGTAATTGTTAGATTTTGATTTGAAAATTGTGCGTCAACTGGTCGGAAAATCCAGTATAGTCACTATATATTCCAGTAAAAGTATATACATTCCAGTAAAAAAAAATCGAGAGAAGGTATTTGATTTCATATTAGAAAAAACATATTATATATGGTATGTACCATATGTACCATCCATATTTCCGCACTAAACCCATTAATAAGTATAAATCGTAACAGATCCGTGATCATTGAGATATTCTTGTAAAATATGAAAAACATTACGATAATTTTATTAATATTACCAACGCAAAGTTCATATCGTTTCAAAGAAGTGGTTCAATTTGTTTTTTGATAAAATGCTAGTTTTTAGGATAACGTGTTGAATAACTAGAAAAAGTGCCTAAAAATAACGTCACACAAAACAAGTAATTTTTTTACGCGTTTTGACTCATTCAAAGCATTATTTTTAAAGAACGAATGATTCCCAATCAGTAATGAAGTATTAAATGAAAGATTCTAGTGGCTAAATATCGAATCCCATAGCTAAGGTTCCTTGCCGTTACTAGGCATGATTTTCTATTAGAGTCAACAGTGTTAAATGAAAATACGACGCTATAAATACAACAGCGGGCCCCGCTTTATAGCCAGAATAAATCATGCTGTGATTCCTCAAATTATTTATTACGAAACCTGGTTCCGGCCCGCTGCTATTATACTTAAATCAAATGGAGAAATGTATGGCAATCCATTACAGCCTATTAATTTCTCAACGTTAGCAAAAGCGCATAATTTAACGTCTGAATTTTGAATCGCGAATCTGTTTACAAGGATTTGAAGGGTTTCCATGAAGTGGAAGATTTTTTTCCTTTTTGTTTTTCCACGTGTTGGTCCTGGCTCCTTTGCAGAATAGACCATCTGAATTCCTGCTCGTAGACAGCTCGTAAAGGCAAGCATAGGCTTACCATCACTAACAGCGTGACTGAAGAGGTGGTAGAGTTTCGTAGCGACTCACCCGAGTTGGTACCACCGCCTTATCTTTTCCTGCCGCCATAACGTCATGATGTGTTCCGGTTTGGAGGTTAAGATAGCCGGTAAACTTACTTTTGTTCGAGGTCTCAGGTTGGCAACGCACCATTACCAACTTTGGTGTCTATAGGCAGCGTAAATTTCTTACCATTAGGAAATACGTCTGCTTGTTTGCCTTCTAATAACATAGAAAAAGCTTTATTATGTTTAAGTGGTTTATTCATGTAGAACTTCATTGTTTTAACAACAGCTGAAATTTCTTTTAACTACTTGCGATTACATTAATATTCTTGAAAAGTAAAAATATATTCCTTGAATACTTAAAACGATGTAAATACGATGGCTAAGAATTTCTTATTGCTTTGATCTATAATAACCACATTAGTTACATTTCAAAAGTTTGGAGGTAAAATCAACTTTACATAAACTATATAAGAACATGTGGGTAAGAATTAAAAAAATATAATACAAATGATAACAAGAATAAAATAAGAAGTAGTCTACAATGCTGGAGAATAAAGGAACTCTAAATAGTTTAAATACAAGTTGAACTCATTTTAGAGTTCCGTAGCCAAATTTCATTACACAGAACCCTTATAGATTCGTCACATCTGTTTGTCTGTTTGTCTATCTGTCCGTCCGTGTGTCACAGCCACTTTTTTCCGAAACTATAAGAACTACACTGTGTAAACTTGGTAAGATTGGTAACTTGGTAAGAGTCGCAGTTTTTCACACAAAAATAAAAAAAAATTGAGAATTCCCCACATTTAGAACTGAAACTTATTTTTGGTTCATTAAATTTATAAGTACGGGTATCTATGGATAGATCTGCAAAAATTGCGGTTTCTAACATAATTTTTTCTAAGTATAGTTTACGTGAAAGACACTTTCAAAGTGGTAAAATGTCCCTCCCCCCCCCCCGTAACTTTCCAAATAAGAAAATGATAATACGAAAAAATATATATATGACGTACAATGTAAACATAGCAAACCTAATACTTTTATTTTTTTATATGAGCATATATACTTAGTCGAGTCCCAAGTTCTGTCACACAGTAAAAACTTTTCAGTTAGAAACGCTAGCCACAAAAATATTTCTTAATTTGACGTATTATTAAATATGAAGTAGACCACAGACTAGTAAGAGAGCTAGACGTTTAGACCGCCATCTGGGGAAAATAATTGGCGTTCAACCGTATGCTAGAATTGAACACGACGTCTAACATTTGTATTTCTTTTTTTAATTGCAAGTAAGCTGAAGAAGCTGAGAAGTTATCTATACAGCCAAGTTTTAAAATGAAAAATGCAGGCAGGCTATTCCAAGTTATTAATAATTTCAATGTGACTTTTATAATATAAAAAAATCAATGACTTTATTCACATTTTATTTATTTTCTGTCAAAGATATTTCAATAATGCAATACATAATTGTAAATGTAATATGATGTCTAGCACAATGCACCTGCTACCGAGTTGCTCTGCACACCCGAGTTTTTCATGACCTGAAAATAATATTAAATTAACGAACGCTCTTTGAGAAAGTCAAAATTGAGACATTAGAGGACTTAGTATCTTCCGTTGAGTTTCACCATGGAGCATTGCGTCAAAATAAAAGATTAATGTGTGCACATCACATTGATATTTAACACCATGCAATTCTGAAGACATTTCTTATCACCTATTACACTTTCGTAGGACCAGTTATAACGGTATTATTACCCAATGCATTTCAAACCTGGGACTTTAAAACACAAGAGCGTAGTTAATGCTTGCGGTCGGTAACGCGTCTGTGGGATCTCTTGCATGACTAACTGAAGATCTAAGTCTCACAATGTAACAGATGGCAAGCCTATCGGCAACCGGGCACATGTTCAGTCCCGGGCAACGTTGCTTTTAATTTAGAAATTGAACACATATACACTTATTGATATAGTCGAATCTTACCCTAGACCTCTAGACCACAGAGACGACAGAGTACGAGTGCAAGTTTCAAGTATGTACTATGCACAACAATTAAACAAAACTTATACATATCAACTTATCATTTAAGTATCAACAATTTTATTGAAGCGGTAGTGAACGGGCAGGGCATACGAATGATCAATGTCATGTTTTCTTGAAGTTAAGTAGCCACCCCATCATCTAAAAACATCTTAGTCTTTTAACTAAATAATAATAATTAATCTGTATGCAACATTTGCTAACTCCCATGAGGAGGGAAGAATAGGTATGTAGAAATAAAGCTGAGTAGGTAATTATAGAAATGGATTTTTGTCAATGTCCATGTTTAGTTATGTACGTATTATAATACTTGTAGTTATACTATCTACAGTAGTAGTTTTTAAATGTAATAACCTGTTTCTTGTGGTTCAACGGTAGAAGTCTGATGCCCAGACCAAATTTTCAGGTTTTTACCAAACTATTGCACAAGGTCATAAAGCACAATTTTTATGTGGCAGGTAATAAAATACTTAACAAAACGAGAACATCATGCTTTCGTAGATTTAAAGAGGCGAATTAAATCAAGGCAACAATTTTTCTCAAAACAAAACTGTTTTAAATAATTTGAAAATTTAACAATTTTCATTTTGACTTTTGCTTCAATCAAAATTTAACAAATCTTGACATTTAGATGAATTTTTTGGTTTTTTATTTGTACTTTTTGGTTTACAATGACAGATTAAGTCGCGTAGAAAAATAGCACTGTCACCTATACGGTTGATTTTTTTTAAATTTACATTACATGGCGTGGAGTAGACGCTTAAAGAAGACCGTGTCGTGATTAACGCGCTACATGGATGTGGTTACACACCAATTCAAATTGTTACCTGTTTCTTCTGCATATCAATGAGTAGTTGCAAATTAGTATCACTCGTTGCTATGTAGACGACGTAACAGGGGAAGCCTCACATTTTGGCCGGCCTAATATTTCTCTGGAAGATGTCATCAAAATCCGGAACCACCTTTTGTTTTAAACTGGCAATCTTTTGTCCGAAATTTCGTTTCAAGGCCAGCAGAATCTGGTTCAATATAACCCTGGTAAGACACAAAAAGTCTCCTTTTCTCGCATCTCCTAGATTAAAGCTGGCTAGGCCTAAGCTGCATTGGTATACTCGGCGTTGACATTTCGATTGATGTTCAATTTCGTGGTCATCTGAAAGAGAAGCCTAAAAAGCCTCTAAAAACGTGGTGTGCTCAGTAAAGCGAGACAGTATTTTAAGCCGACCCATCGCTTACAACTTTACAAAGCTTTGAACAAAACCCCCCTAAAACATAAGACTAAAAAAAAAAAAAACTAAAAAAAAACAAAGCGCAAATTCGGCCTCATATGTACTGTTCTCAACTTGGGCATGGCCTCCTCAGTACCAGTTCCTTCCTTCTAACCGCATTCAACGCAGAACATCTCGGATTGTCAATGACCCGGCAATTAACAATAAGCTCGATTCTTTGGTGTTGCGTAGAAATGTTGGATCACTCAGTTGAACTCTGAAGAGTTGGTTGGTTTGATTCCAGCCGCTGATTTCCACCTTCGGACATCGCGTCGGAGTTTAGAGTATTATGCCCATCATTTTAATGCGTAGCGATCTACAATTGTGCGAATCCGAAGATATTTTTACCTCGCACAACACCTTTGTGGAATCAGTTACCTAGGGCGGTATTCCCAAATTATTATGACTTAGGGACCTTCAAAAAAGGAGTACTCATTTCTTAAAGGTTGGCAACACATCTGTGATACTCCTGGAGTTGCAGATATCCGTAGGAGGCGGTGATAACTTTCTATCAGGTGACCCACTTGGTCGTTTGCCTCCTCTTGTATATAAAAAAAGAGGAAACGTAATTAAGATAAGAAGGCATTTCAGTTCATTTTGATAAATAAATTATTATTCTAAAAACAAACAGGTATTTATTATTTGACAATATACATGTAAACAAGGTAATTCTAATTCTATTAAAAACCGCTTTCTCTAATGTCCGTGAGAAGGAAATTAGTGATAATAAACTTGAAACCAACTTAAATGTTGACGATGAAAGCTCAGTAATATATCAATGTCACAGAAACGAAGTTAAATCAACAGTAAATAAACAAACTATGCGATGAAAACAAATAAATTTCTACCTGTGTACGCTTTATTCAGATCAGAAGTCAATATTTTGAAAATTGTATTGAGTATTATACCTTACGCTATTGAGATAAAGAGCAAATTTGAATAAAATGTTATAGTTATCAAGAGTCCGTTGGTACCATGAATATTTATTCATATTTCTTACTTAATAAATAGTATTCTAGTTACCTGAAGAGTGGTTCTACAAAATGAAGGTACTCAATATAAAAGGATTGTTGGAATTTTTAAGTCTAATTGTTTTCTTTCGATGAGGCAGTGAAATATGGTTTTATTTTTACAGTTTTGTGCTTTACTTTTCGTACTGCATCGAGATAAACACAAAGACAGAATTACTGATAACAAGAAATATGCGTTACTCATAGATACCAAAGATATTACAGGTGCATGATCGATAGAAGTTTAAGCTATATTCAAAAGTTAGCCGTAAAGTTTATGTTAGAAGAAATCTCGAATGGTTATAAATACAGGTCGTTTTTTGATTGAGATGTTAATGATGTAATGTCAACCTATCCACGGCATGTTAAGTCTCTAGCGTAGTTTAGCCAAAGATCCTATTCTCCAAACCGGAACAACAAAGTAGCGGCACTGGTTATTTGATTGTTTAATGGGCAAGGTAGAGGAACAAATCCGGGTAGGCTTAGGATGCATGAGTGGAATAAGTTAGAAATCTAAATTACTATATTATTCGTACATCACAGCATAGACAATATAATAAATTCCGATCACTCATATCTCAAAATGCTTTACTTCTGAATATAATGTTTGCATGCCACGTATAACTGTAATTGTGCTAGATTATGAAATATGCTCAAAGTGGCTTTGCTGGGAAGCATGCTCTCCAGCAGGCCCAATTGTCTCTTGATCAAATACGTAAAATAAAAACTATAACATATCCTAGCAATTCAGGCAACATTTAATTATGTAAATATTACATTGCGCGCTTTACCCGCATAGTACTAAAAAGATTATTTTTATTTCCCAACTTTGTTTAAAAAAAGAAGCAAACTTTAAACTTCATCGTAATCAGATTGGAAACTAAGTTTAAAGAGACCGATAAAGATACATTTAAACACAAGAACTTTAAGCTGATCCCTAGTAATAATTGCTTCGATCGTTTTGATTGACCTTTATGCAAATTTCAAGTGGAATCAAGATCTTGGGCTCTCCGATTGAATAATAATTGAAACCTTCACAATGATTTCACCCTTAAAAAGGCTGGCTGACAAATGAATTTAGAAAATCTAATAAAATCTAAATCTATAGGTAAAATAAAAATAACTACGTTAATAAAAACCGACTCCAAAACTAAAAAGCAAGCAAAAAGTAAGTAAAGTATCTTCACGCCTACATCCCTGAAAGGGTATGCAGAGGCACAACCAAGGCACCCACGACTAGCCAAAAACACTAAGTCCCACAATATGATAGGTGGCAAGCCTATCGCCAATCGGGCACGTATCTAATCTCGAGCAATATTTTATTTTTATTAGAAAATTGGATATACCACATTTCCTTTTTGTTGCCCGATCCATGATTCGTTTCCTCATGAAGTCAAATTCAACATTTGGACCGCTAGTAGATCATAAAAATTTGATATGAATTATATACTACCTAATTATTATTTTATATGTGCTATTTACTAATATGTTTGAAGTCGGTCACAAGCGAATTTAATACTTACTTATAATATAATTATTATTAGTTTAAGGCTTGACACCGATTTCAAACATATTAGTAAATGGCACATATAAATAATAGGTAGGTTTATTACGTACATACATATCTTCACGCCAAGTCCCTTACGGGGTAGACAGAGAGTGTCATTTATTATTTTTTAATAATGCAATTTATTTAGAAACACTTGTACTTTCCACAATATATTTTATTATTTTTTATTTTTATGGTTTAGCCAACCGGTTTCGCTATATAAGCATCATCAGGGCTATGTATGCTTGTATAGCGAAACCGGTTGGCTAAACCATAAAAATAAAAAATAATAAAATATATTGTGGAAAGTACAAGTGTTTCTAAATAAATTGCATCAAGAATGGAATTCCACCAAGCACCGACGATAAGAAGTATAAAATCTATTTTTTACTAACGTTTACTAAAGAGCTTGTTGTGTAAAGAAACCACCGCTTTACTCAAGACCCAGACAAGACTGTGTAAATAGTGACTAATGACTAAAATAAAGAATTAATACGGAAGACATAAATTGAAAATATATAAACAAGAAAAAGATTTATTAATACGGAAGACGTGGCTGTATGGACACAGATCCTTTGCCTTTACCCGACTGGGATAAAAATTAATTAAATTAATGCCCTTTCATTTCTATTAAGCAATTTTAAGCTTGTTTTATACATCAATCCATCCATTGACACGTGATGTTATAACTAGAAAAATTGGGAATCATTTTAACCGACTTTAAAAAGGAGTTATGTTAAAAATAAACATATGTTTTTAGTTATGTTTATCGAGGCCACATTGCCACCAAGTCTGAATCTGATGATGGAATTCTAGGTAAAACGAGGAAAATACATAATGTTCGTGTACCTAGATAACTTACTTATTGCAATCAAAGTCTGTTTTGAATAGTTATTAAATGTAGATTTTTGTAATTTTTTTTTAGTTAACCTTTCCAAACACAGTACATTTTATGTTGTTTGATAAAACTTAACACGGAAACCTGCAGAGGTTTGTTGTATGTGAGCCCTCATAATTTATTGACAAACATTTAATTGGTCTTTAAACATAGATTTTGACCGCCTCGTTGGTCTTGTGGCTAGTGCCTAACCGATCATCAGATGCACCGATCAACCGCGAGGCTCGGGTTCGATTCCCGATGGGGGCAGGCATTTGTGTGATGAAGATTTCAATGTCTGCATTTCCTTTATTATATTAGAATCGTAAAACATAGCAACCAATAAAACAAATTTAAAATTTGCTTATTTTGGGGTTAGATTAAATTTGTGTAACTCGTCCATCGCGTCGGAATATTTATTTACTCCAATTTTATTTGTTTTATGTTTTGAAAACACGATGTCCGTTGAAATGTTACGAAAACATTGGAGGTGGCAATCAGCAACATCGATTTCAATAAATATCGTCCTGCATTTGGAAAGAAAAAAAACGATTTAAGTCGAACAGCCAAATTCTCATTAAAATTCCATTACGCTGCCATAGTCTAATATGGTTCGGCGGAATAAATTGTTTTTGTCATGAATATTTATCAAGTCTTGGTAAATATTTCTCGATTTAGCTCAAAGCGTATAGTGGACACTTCGTGGTATATTTCTGATAGTATTTATTAACGTTAGATTAGTGACTTATAATCTCGTTAGATCTTTGGCTATATATTAACTGAGGTTTGTAAATGTAAGTAGAGGGTTTAAACTGTTTCGAAAGACGGATGAAATGGACGAAAATTTTATCAAATATCAGCAATATAATGTTTCTCTATAGCCAGGTATACAAAACAATAATTAGTAAAATCTATCACCTATGTCTTGATTAAAAAAATATGAGAACGGTTTTTATGTGAAAAGGCAAAGGGGCCATACGGTTTTTTAAGGGATCGGACAACGAACATATACACCGCCCTTGTACTTTAGTACTTGTACCATAGAAGATTTTGGTGCGTGCCGAGGTGCTAGTTAAGCGGCTTACCTACTCTCCGTACCGGAAGATTGCTAAATATGTAGGTAGGTACTGCTTAAAAGCAAGCAAAAATAATAACGGTTCCTTTGTCAACTGAGGATAGAAATAAGCCTCTTGCGTAGATGAGTTTATCATTGTCCTATCTATCTTGTTGGAATACAACACTGACAAGCACTGAAATTAGGTCGACAGGAACAAGTTGTGGTTAACTTTGCTCAAGATTTTGTAAGTAACTAATAAATTGGCGTGATACAGATTACCAATTTTAAATTTTAAATACAAAGGTTACCAAATTTTTTTAAATACGAGTACAAAGTACTCGAGAAAGAGAAAAAAAATATAGCATAAAATTTATTCAAAAAAAATGTAGATACGTGATTCTTCAAATCAATCAATTCTTCAAATATACAACTTATATTTTACTGAACACATACGAAAGAATTTTGTTCATCTGTTATAAATCAAAGTTGGTTTGAAAAACGGCAAATCTCTTCGAAAGAAGCTAGTTAGGTAGTAACCCTTACGCTTTCCTGTGCTCGTCTTACGGCCAAAGTTAATAATGTACGCGTATCTCAATTAAATAGGATTTCAAGCAATCTAGATAGCTGCGTATCCGGCGGCCTATCCCATACCTAATTGCCATATTTATCTTGTCCACAGATATGTTATTGGCAAGCGATAACATAAAAATGGATCAAAATATCAATCTTGGACAGCACGTTTTGGATTAGGATTGATTATTAATATTGGCCGTTAGACGGAGAACTCTTGTGTCCCCAGCTAACCTGTAAAATTACGCACTAAAATCAAAACTCAATGAAAAAGTGTAATGCAACAAAACAAAAAATACCTAATTTTTTCATTCCCCGTTTTGGTCCGGATACAGTAGGATAGGAAAGGATTCTGAAAATATTACTATCCCTAAATTCCCCGGGAAAATTACACAAATTGAATCTAAGCCCCAAAGTAAGCAAATAATATGCTTGTGTTTTGGATGTTAGTCAACGATACTAATACATAGAAATACTTAAATATATACTAGAATAAATTTAATAAACACCCAGACCCGGAAATGCAGACATCTAAATGTTCATCACACAACTACCTGCCCCCATCGGGGATTAAACCCGAGCCTCGCGTTTCATTGATGTACTTAGCCACTTGTCAAACGAGGCGGTCAAAATGCCTGTCCTCGTCGAGAATCGAAGTTGAGCTTTGCTAACCCTACGCTAATAAGGCGGCCAAAAATGGAAAAAGGACCGTTACGGCCAAAATGTTTACAGAGATCAGAATATGTACAAGGCAAAGGTTACTGAAGAGATTAAATATTAGGAAATAATACAACAAACCTTTGAGATATTTACTTTTTTGGATTCCTCTCGTCATTTCCTAAATTTTGGTGGTAATATTTTCAGTTTCCGCGACACATTTTCATACAATTTTTTTACAGAATAGAACGACTACCATCCTGCTAACCACTAACCTTCACTAACACAGTGACATTTAACTAGGTGGTAGAGTTTCGCAGCGACTCGCCCGGATTGATACCACAACCTTACCTATTCCAACCATCATAACGCCAGAGCTTGCCGTAGGCGTGTTCCGGTTTGGAAGATAAGGTAGGCGGAAAACCAAATGTTGTTCGAAGCCTTACATCCCGATCTCAGGTTGGCAACAATTACCACCTTTGGTGTCTCTAGGCGGCGTGAATTTCTTAAGTATCATCAGGAAATCCATGTGCTTGTTTGCCTTCCAATATAATAAAAAAATATCGATAATAACTGTCGCCAAACGTTCACATCATTATTTCGTTAATATCTACATACATACATATCATACATATATACATACATGTCTTTACGCCATTCCTTACAGGGTAGACAGACTGTATCGAGTGCCAAATGTCACGACAGTGTTCAATACAAAATTATCGTCATTAATCTTTATGTAATATTTGTTCTGTACTATTTAAATGTGCTTTATCTCAATATTATTCACCTATCAAATTATTTCTAAAAGAAGTAGGTCAAATAAGTGTTATAAAAAGTTGAAGCTAACAAAGGGAAATGAAAAATAAATTAAGCATTGACTTCCCGGTAAGGACTTACACTGGCAATGCTTCGCCGCGGCAGAAATAAAAACATAAATAAAATATTACGATTGCATTTCATTATATTTCCCCCATTTGGTCCTTTATTCACAATGATTTGTGTAGTTTTTACAATACAATAGATATCGCGGTAGAAAGTAAGTATACCTATATAGATAAATATATTCAGTATTTGTATTCTCACAATATTGGTAATTGAAAGTGTTATGTAGGGAAAGGGGGAGATTATACTAGATTTTATTTGCTTTTGTATTTCTTTTACATTTCATTTTATAAGATAAGACAACAAATAGACTCAAATTCAATTTATATTTATTTTGTAGGTAAGGCATCTTACACTTAAAACAAATCAATATTACTTACATAAATAATGTTGTCCATACACAAACATTTATATCACAGAATAAACTTAACAATAATTATCATTTTAACAGTTCATTATTAACCTAGGGCTTAGAGATACTACGTATAATAGAATTATAACCATCAAGTGGATACATAAAATATGACTACCGACTTTGTATTTACGAGTATGTACCCAATCCATCAAGTAACATCCGTAAACATTTTGTTTTCCCATTTTGATTAGGGAGATACCTATATAAATTACCAATGTATGACAATTAATTTTATGTTTTTAATCAAACTAGTGGTCGCACCTTGGTCGAAATTCGACCATAATAAATTTAAATATCTTGTTGATAAGAACGCCATCTTCATTTCTTAAGGCCAACTACTTTGTTTCCTGGATAGTTAGTGCGCCATCTTTTATCGTCAATGTCAATATATTTGTTTGTGCGGTCAAATGCATGGTAGTTTGGGTAATGTTTTATTTATTGATTTATTGTACTCTATAAGCATTATTATTGAAAAATATTAGCGTTCTGCACTTCTCCTACACATAAACTATAAGTGTGCCAAATTTTGTGCTTCTGCGCCCATATAATTTTAGTAAAAAGGTGTTCAAAATTTTGGCATCTCGTATTAATACATAGATTATCATAAGTTAGAAAATCACGATATAATTATACTTTTATTTTACGGGGGAAAATAGATTATTAATTTGTATTATTGTTGATAAATTGTAAGGGTAAGACATAACCGTGGCCTTTACACAATAGACGTTGTAGACTTATGGCTGAAATGTTAAGCCAATAATTATTGTGCAAGGTAACCAGCTAAACAGGGTTTACCCATCGAAGCGAGAGTAAAACTTTTTACTAAGAAAATTTTTCGCAAGTTAGCCATGGTCATATCTATTATATATCAATATCTTATTTATATATATTATAACTATAGAAAAGTAAATTCTGAACAGTTAAGACATTTAAAAATATGTCTATGCGACCAATAAAAGTCAGCAGAATACGGCTTTTGAGCATTTTTAGATTTTTTATATGACTAATTGTTTCCCAGCAGTGAATCGCGAAATCGAACGAGTGGCGAATTTATTAAACCAATTAAAACGAAATTTGGCTTGTTTCTAGGTTTTCTATTTTTTCTTGATGGTTAAAGAATTATTGTCAAAAAAAATAGAAAATCGGAACTTGACTATTTATGAAAGACATACTTTAATTTGTCTATATATAAATATATTTAAAATTTCCCGTAAACATTTCCAAATTTAGAAGTTACAATCATAACATTCTTTGTATGAAAAACTTCACCTATTTTCTTAACTTAAAACTTGGAATGTGCAATAATATTTGAACAAAAGCTTTAAATTGTTGTAAAACATTAAAATTGACCTACTTGTAACTTATAAATACTTGCATATATATACGTAACATCTTCACGTTCCTTAAGAGATAAGCAGAGAGTGTTTAAAAAAACATGTTTTTCTTGCTAATAAAACTAAAAATTTAGAAAATAATATTAGAATGACATATATAATAAATTTAGAAAATATGACAAAGAGTTTATGTTGTGGTAGTAGAAGATCGAACAATTGCTTATAATAAATTACCTCAAAATAAAATTGTATCTAACAAAACTAAATCATTAACAGAATAATTAAATTCAAAATAAAATAGCGTGGGGTGCTTGACATTTTTAAAATATTACAGTTATTTAATTGGCAACTGTCAATGAGAGGTTAGTTACGGACCGCAGTCAATTGATTGACGACCGAGGATTGCTCCAAAATCATTATTATCTAATCATCACATCGTCACCTCACGGACCAACGAGACCCACTTACTTTACTGTGGTTAGTTTTACATACCCTTAATTAATTGAAAATCCAAGTCTGACGTCTCTAAGGTGTCAATAGTCCCTCGGTGCGTGTACTGTTAAACTCTTTTAGGAATATTTTTTAATTATCAATTATTTTTTGAGGCTTTAGAGTACTATTATATAAAGTATTACAAATCAATTTACAGTCTGATCATTTCGTTTAAAGCTTGACTGTTTCACAGGGTTTTCCTGTCAACTTATAATAAATAAGTTCTTAAATCCGAACCTAAAGCTTTTACACCACCAAGTTCTACACAAGCTTTCCAGCAGTAAACAGTCACGGAACTCGATAAATGACTACCAAATTATATGTTTGTGTTATGGGTGTTAGACAATGATACTAGTACATAGCAATAATTTAATAGATATATGTAAGTGTAATTTTAATAAACACTCGAACCCGGAAATACAGACAACTATATTCATTAAAAAAATGCCAGTCCCTGTCGGAAATCGAACCTCAGCCTCGCTGTTGGTCGACGGAGTTAGGCGTGCACGCTAATCAATCGGCCAACGAGGCGGTCTTATGAATGTGGTTGAATTACGATCCTTTTTATCGACTATATTACCAAAGTAATGCTAGAATCGGCCTTGATACGGAATTAATTGGCCATTTTTCTCTTACGTCTAGTTAAAAACAAGATATTAATCCTGGCGGTCCTAGCATGGATAATGGGAAACTGTTATGAAATTATTGTATTGGACATTGGTTCTTGATACATGTGCCAAGTTTCAAATTTATCAAATTTCGATAAACCGGTATCAGGTTAGCTTAAAGATTCCGCTACATACATACATAAAACATATGCTTTTATAAAACGTTTATAAGGAAAAAAAAGACCTGCCAGATGGAACAAAGTTCGTCGGGTTTGCTAGTTATTACAATAAAGTTTGCATTGAGCCCCTACTACTACATTTTGTTAAGGAGTTCAAATTCTCATCATATATAAACCATACACTTATGGCTCCATACTTAGTCAGACACAAGAGCCAATCAGCGCACTCCCCCGTTCCATGATTACTATGAAATATTGCGCTCTAAAGTAAATGTCTTAAGCGCCAAATCACTATTTTTGACACTATAAAAGTAAT
>NJDC01005461.1:0-10605 GCA_002245475.1 Calephelis virginiensis
TATTTGTATTGCACAAGGAATAAATAAATAACATTTTCGTATCGTTTGAACTCTATATGTTTTTGAACTTTGATATACATATTGGCTTTTCAGCTATTACAGTCGAACGAGATACGTTAAGCCGTACCTCGGTAGAATCCACTGAAAGATTATCCCGTATCCTTGGGATCAGATCCCCGGGGCGCCAACACGCTAAGCTTTCGCAAATTGCTAGCTGAACTTTATACTTTATGAATGAAACTACTCTCTTCTTTGATGAATTTTTAATAGTTAAACACTTTGAAACTATGGTTTTAAGTTAAAAGGTGTTTTCTGTTCTAAATGTATTCATGAGCTTTACCTATTTCAAATAATTCTAGATTAAACTTTTTAACCCTCGACGCTAAAAAGGGGTGTTATAAGTTTGACGTGTCTGTCTGTCTGTGTGTCTGTGACATCATAACTCCCGAACAATCACTACATCGATTTCAATTTAGTTTTTTTTTGTATGAAAGGTAACTTATATGCAAGTGTTCTTAGACATGTTTGATGAAAATAGGTTGAGACGTTTCAAAGTGTTGGAGGGTGAAAGTGGGGAGACTAACCGAATTTTTTACTTTTTAAAGGAAAACTAAGGTCTTGTACATACATATCTTCACGCCAAGTCCCTTACACTCATATTCTCTCCCTCCCTTTGTAACACTCATATTCCGTAAATAAATATTTTTTCTTTTCTTTCTTTCTTTACGGGGTAGGTATCGAGTGCCACAGTTCTTGTGTCGGGGTTTTTGAATTTTTTTAACTTTTTATTATTAATATCTTCACGCCAAGTCCCTTACACTCATATTCTCTCCCTCCCTTTGTAACACTCATATTCCGTAAATAAATATTTTTTCTTTTCTTTCTTTCTTTACGGGGTAGGTATCGAGTGCCAGAGTTCTTGTGTCGGGGTTTTTGAATTTTTTTAACTTTTTATTATTATAAGCTAAAAGCAAATTGCTCACCTGTAGGGTTACTCTTGAATCTATATGTGAAATGGAGATTGGAATCATTTATATCATTTTCGGTACTTTAGAACTCAGTACTAGCGGATTGTTAACATTTAGTACCCAAAATGACTTACTCGAATGCAGCATAAATCGAGGTTAAAAAAGAACTCTACTGATCAGAATTAGGATTTTTTTCTCACATTGACCATACAAATGCATTTTTTATAAACTAACACGTTATAACTTATAAATGCCACTAAAATGTCGTAAGAAACGACTTTGATTTCAAAATGATTTCATATACATACACAAAAAAAATATTTTCCTTAATTTTTCTGGGATTTCATTGGCAGATTCAGACGTGGTGACAATGGTACCACCATGGAAGTATGCTTTTAAGCATCATCCAGACGATTGTAATCACGCCTCAAGCCTTCCACAAAAGAGACCTTGGTGGAAACTTTGTTTTAAAAAAAATGAAAATTTAGAATAAATCTTCGTTTCACACGGATGCAAAACAATGTTTTAGTCCTTGTGGAATACCTATAAAAAGAAAGAATTTTAGGTTTACAAACGACAAAGAAATCGAACATACTCGTATAACCTTTCTTTATGTCATTCTTAAAAAGGGTCACAAACTTTTGTATTCTTGTATTTGTGTCTTCTAGATGCTTAACATATTTTCTATTTACTATGTTATGCGTGCAGTCTTAATAGACATTCGCAAATTGGTTATTTTTTTTTATGTTATAGGAAGGCAAACAAGCAGACGGATTTCCTGATGGTAAGAAATTTCCGCCGCCTAGAGACACCAAAGGTGGTAATTGTATAAATTCAATACACACATAGCTGTCTTTCTAATCCTTTTATTAGAATATCGACAGGAAGATTTTTTTATGATATTTGAAAGCAAAAAAGCAGACGGATTTCCTGATGGAAAGAAATTCACGCCGCCTAGAGACACTAAAGGTTGTAATGGTGCCTTGCCAACCTGAGGCCGGGATGTTAGGCGTCGAGCAAAAGTGAGTTTACCGGCTACCTTACTCTCCGAACAGGAACACGTCATGACGTTATGGCGGCAGGAATAGGTAAGGCGGTGGTACCAATCCGGGCGAGTCGCTGCGAAACTCCACCACCTAGTCAGATGTCACGGTGTTAGAGATGGTAAGCCTATTCTCGCCTTTTACGAGCTGCCTGGCAAGGATGGCAGATGGTCTATTCTGCAAAGGAGCCGGACCAACACGGCTATAGCAATTAGCATGTAGTTTTGTTCATCAGACCAGTGCATCTACAGGATACCGACCCATTTATCAAATAGGGTGTCTATAGGCCAAGGTTTTAACACTGTAATTTAACCCTTACCATTATATTAGGGTCGAAAATTACAAGTAAAATACATGTATTTTTCAATACAACTAGTGGCCCGGGACGTGCTTCGTTACGTATATGACCGCATGAATGACATAACACAACAAAACAAAAAAAAAACGAATGAAAAAAGTTTTAATATGACAGCACAATCCCCATCTGAATATAGTTTCAATTTGACTGAAAAATACCCATTAACAAAATGATCCGCATTTATTGAATTCGTTTGTGACAAAAAATGGGATAAATAAAGAACCGCTTGACCGATTTTATGCCAACTTTACATAAACCATCTACTAAATAGTCCGAACAAAGTTTAAACATTTGGTTTGGATAGGTAAGCCCTTTCTTGAGTTATAAAGTGAACAACGAAAAGTGGCATTGATTTTTATATATATACTAGCTGACTCAGCATACTTTGTATTGCTTGACATTATTGCTTCGAAGGTAGCGGAATCTGTCGGATTCCAAAATCAACAACTACTAATTGTTAAAATTAAATAAAAAACATTTTTCAGGAGACCAAATTGTGAATCTAAACCATTCTCGAATTCCCTTGCACACACAAAAAAATTCATCAACATCGGTCCAGTCGACTAGAAGGAGTTCAGTGACAAACACACGAACACAAGAATTATATACATTAAGATATATATAGATATAGAAACTTTTGATGTGTATTATGTAGCAAGTTTCCGTTTTTAGGGTTCCGTATTTACATATATTTTAGTGTTTTTCAGAAATTAGTGGAATATAAGGCAAACAGTCAACTTTGGAGCAACAAGCTGTTTTGGAGTCCTATCACGGATATGGAAAATAATTCATCTTCATTGTCACTCTTTTTTTCATTGAAATAAATACGAGTAAATAAATATCCCTGGACAAGTTACACAAATTAAATCTAACCCCAAACTAAGCAAATTATATGCTTGTGCTATGGGTGTTATTCAACGATTATAATACATAGAAATACTTAAATTCATAAGAGAATAAATAAATTAATATAATTGATTAAAAATACATTGATTAATATACGTATAATTTATGTAAATTTATATTTTTCAAGTAGCCCTATATTGGTATTGTTTCAAAGATTTGTTTGTATTATTTACTGGAAAAATCCAAGTTACGAAAAAAACAAATGAGTATCTTTCGCCATTTTCATCCTTGTGAATGTCCGTTGTATAAACAGACAAAACATGTCTATGCTATCCTCATTTAAGAAACCTATTAGATTTTATGACATCGTTGCATTTTGTCGATACTTTGAAAAAAAAAGTAAGTTATATTCAAAAGGCTGAAGACGCAAGCCTATCTCCAAGTTATTTCATTAAGCGATAAAATTTTATATCATTACCTGAAGCCTCGCGAAAGGTTCTAAATTTTGATAAGAATATTAATATCAAGAACTGATACAGATTTTACGTTCACGTTCTCCTTAATATGTTTTTCAGAGGATGTTTAATTTTTAAGCATTTAAATTCTAGGTTTAACTAATTAAGTATAGTAAAGCTAAAAAAAGGTATATTGATACATAAACTGTCAAAAAACTTGGCTTACGATTTTTAATTGCTTTTGCTTGGTAAAAATTTGCGAAACCTTTTGTAGTAAAAAATATCCTTTAAATTTTTATTTTTTAACTATTTTTGTTTAACTTGGGACGTTTTTGAGTAATTCCAAAAACACTCCATATTTTTTCGGTATTTGCCGAAACCATTTGTGTTGTGTCGTTGCTCTTTCACGACTAAACCACTAACCGATTTTAATGAATTTTGAAATGCATATAGCTAAAAATCCGAATTCCAACATAGGCTATTTATTCTTTCAAAAATCAACCCTCAAACGACTATATGATAAGATGAAAGTTTCAATGAAAATCGTAACTATTCGCGTCGCCGTAATTTACGGGCAAAGAGCTAGTATTAAAGAAAATAATCAAATGGTTTTATTGATGACAAGAGAAATACTTTCGCCTATAAGCACCAAAGAAGGTACTGGAGTAGCCAACTTGAGTGGAATCTTAAAGGTCTTGCGTAAATTGTACCAACTCCAAGCTGGGATACGACGTTAGCGACCACTGACATTTTGGCAGTCTGACTGCTCTAGTTTAATAGCTCAGCAATCTAAAACGTAGGTTATTCCTAAACCGGGCGATAGGGTCGTCACATTCTTGCACCAGATCTGCTAACAATCTGGTAAACATATACCTTAGCTGCAGCTTTCAATTTATCTCCCGCATTTATATTAGGAGTACTAATTGGAATTCCCAGTCGAACGTTTCAATGGTTAAAATTAAGTTAGTTTTAGTTACACAGTCAGAGTATACAGTCCAACTAAACTGAATAAATAGCTAGTCAGCCACGAAATGGTTTCACACTTCTAAGACCTATCAAGTTAGCGCTAAGCCACTTTACCACAAAAAATATTAAGACGCTTGTTTAGCTGCACTGTTTAAAACATTCAACCAATAACATGCTACACGAGGTTGACGTGTCATCATATTATTGGCTGAGAATCCAATTTTAGATAAGCTTCTTCAACAAACGCTTAATTTTTGAAGGGAAAAATTCAAAAGCGGCGTGTCGCACTTTTTTTCGAATGGTTAAAAACTTCTAAGCTCGCGTCAGGACACGTGACCTGGTCGAAAATTCGTAAGACGGTGCAGGGCGCTTGCGCGAATGTTCGTGTTGTCATGTTTGTGTACGATAGCGCAATAAATGAATAATAAATATTCTACCACATAAATGATAGTACTTTCATAATGATAAAGCAATTCGTGCAAAATTATTCCATAACTATTCCAAAATATCAAAAATGCACAACGTTAATATTCAAGTTTTCACTTCTGCCGACACTCTGCAAGTGTAACCCGTTGTTTTTTTTTGTAGTACAGCGGTAGCCGAAATATTGAGACGCCTGTTTAAATAAACATGTTTGAAATTCACCAATTAACATTGATGACGTGTCAGCATATTATAGGTCTAAAATTCAATTTTAGGCACTGTTTAGAAAAACGCATATTCAACGAGCATCTCGTTCTTTTGGATTGAGACGGTTGATGTTTTAATTTAAAATGATATTAAATTAGCTGGCTAGACAGACGGTGACCTGTTGAATTGAACATTGAAATTTGACCCTGGTGTTTTTAAAAAGAGGGTTGTCAACTATTGAAAGACCGCCATGGTATTTGCTGCTAATTCTTGTTGTCGCAGATTTCTATGCTAAAAATAAATAAATAAATTTACCTGAACAAATTAAACAAATTGATCTAACCCTAAAGTAAGTAAATTATATTCTTGTGACATAATACTCTGTGGCTACCTCGTAAGGGACTTGCCGTGAAGATGTATATGTATTTAAAATATGTGGTAAGCAATAGCAAAACACATAGAGCTACTCATACAGATGTCGGAGTAAATTTAATTAAACAATAACAAGCTTCTTCACAAACGTTGTATAACTTTTAATCACCATTTTAAATAATGTTTAAAAAATATTTTCATTCATAAACGCTATTTAGAGGTTAATCAATTGTTAAAATATGCTCTTAAATCGCTGTCACTTTAAACAACCTCAGACCCTTGTTTAAAAACATAAGATGGCTGACAAAATTTAAAACAGCTGATTTTATGTGCAATGGCGAAATTCAACTAAAAGCTATTTGATCTTGCTTTTTTGTGTATTCTTGTGAATGTTCTATTTGTGTATTACAATATTTCAATTTCAGCGAAATTTGAATGACTTTGAACGGGACATTTTGGATTTCGAACAACATGCTGCTAAAAATATGTTTTATGTAGGCGATTTGATTTGTGATGGCGAGCGATGGCCGATGGTGGCCATCAGTTTGGCGCAACTTTCATATCAAAAAATAAAAAAAATAAGTTTGCTTTGTTTTTTATTCGCCCAAATCATATGACACTAGTTGCCTTATATGTGAATGCCTTTAGACTTACTTTCAAATTATACGGGTTATACGGGTTGGAAGTCCCGCCTCTTATTACGTAGTATATATATATACTCTTTGGTGGCCATGAACAAACGAATAGTTTTCCAGAGCGTATTCCAGTAAATGACATATTTTTTTAATTAGCTCGGTTATATAATGTATATGCATTTAAAAACATAAAAAGTATATTCACGCCCATATCCCCGAACGCAGTGGTACAACCAGTGCACCAACGACTAGTTGACCAGCCGTGCACATATCCGATCCCAGGCAGCATTTTTTTATTACAAAATAGGAAAAATCGCATTTTATTTTTGTTGCCCGACCCTGGAATCGACCCCGGGACCTCATGAAGCCAAATCCAACACCTGGAACGCTAGACCACATAGGCGTTACTATTTACTTATTAAAAGCATTATTTTTTAAACGCTGTGTATCATTGCCATTGTTTCGTGACTATGTTGCATTGTTTAGGAAATTAATTTTTATTGTTTTTTACTTACATTTATTTTATTGCAATATATTTTAATGTTATTTACAAATGCAATGTTTTGTTAAATTATTTATATCAATTTTATTTCTTTTAATAAATTTCATTTCGTTGAATTACAATAGTGCTGAACTTTGGCATCACAATGTTTAAAAAACGCTTACAACTTACGTAGCCCAAGCCCAGCCAGTGCCTAGTGTACTACTAGCAGCTAGCAGGCAGTAAATATCAGACACGTTTTTTGGAAACAATGATGTTGACAACGTACGATAATTGTTTAATTCACTGTAAGCAAAAGTGACATTTCTACCAAAATCTACCAATTTATACATTATTTAACTAAACATTATCAAATTGTATTTTATGAATAACAAACTTTTAAACAATGTTAAGGCCTAATCAAATAACTAGTTAAGCAATGAATAAGGCAGTTAGACATAAAAGGATAATTATACTATAAAGTATCTTCACGTGCGTATCCCAGGAGGCAAAGTTACAACCAGGGCACCCACTACTAGCCGAAGACACTAAGTCCCAATAAGCCTATCGCATAAAATTGAAAAACTCATTTTCTTTTAGTTACCTGACTCGGGAGATCTCTTTACCAGCGACTTGACTTCACCGAACGGCTAGACCACAGCGAGATTATGTTATAGGAATTATTTTGAAAATGATTTATTAAATATTAACATTGTTGCTTGTTATTAAACAAAATAATGTCATCCGTAATAATGGATTTATTTATTTACTACAAAAACATTAATTAATCCTCAAAATTGGTTTATCGAGTTTAAAAATACTATTAAACATTCTATTGCGAACTAGCATGGCAAAACAAATAAAAAACAAACGTTAGTTTTACATACTTAAAAAGAAAGATATTCTCGACCCATCACTACACAAACCTAATAATGTGCAAATGTATGCGTCTGTTTGTATTTCCTGCAGCATTGAGCATTTGGTCTGTTTCCATTACCAGGTTTCGGTAGCAAGGACAGCTTCAAAAGGTTCAAACTTCCACAAGTGTACATGATACATACTACAAACTTTTGTTTAAATGTAAACTTCACTGGCCAGATACGAGGGTTGATCCAAAAGTTCGTCCTAACTAAGAAAACAAATCTATTAAATAAAAAACCTTTTTATTTTTATCAATTCCAAAAATATCAACACGCAATCAATGGGAAGCCTTCTAAATGTATTGGTTCCGACATTGGTTTTGCCCATAATCAGTATATTATGTCTCAATCTGTCGTAGGTTAAATTTGTCAAATATATCTTGGAATTATTTATTCAAATTTATTTTTACTTCGAAAACCTGTAGAAAATAACCCACTCACTTCCGTAATCAATTTTACTTACGTCTAATAACTGTTTTCATATCTTATTTATAAACTCCTTATATATACAAAGGATTGTATTCGGAAGGAATTATGTTGAGATACATAATCAGCCTCCTGGTCGCGAAGGTGGGCGGTGGGAACATTAGTTAGGCTTATCACATTATATGTTATTTGGAGGATTATAAGCCACAACAGTAACGCTGCTTACGCGGATTTAACAAAATAAAGGCTTATTTTACATCTGCTTTAAGTAGGAACTCCACCTACGCAGTATTTACCTTGCCTGGTAGTGAAAGTGTTCTTTCTTGCATTCTGCAGTCAACATTACTTCCCATATTTATTCTTTGATCTAAATTTTATTACAGTTTTATTAGATAAGGATGCCTTTACATTGTTTAGTACAACCTGCTTGTGGTCGTCAAAATACTAACTCTTCAGACAATGCCGTGCCGAGTCGGACAAGAATGGAAACACGTCCTGAATCTCAGACAGATCGCAATTGCTCCGCTATCCGCAGCTCGCGGCCGCATTTGCATTTAATTCCTCTGGCTGTGTTGCCACATCCTATGATTTATTTCTCTCCCATATTTCCGTTATTGAGATAAGCACAGGATTAAAGTTTCCTATTGACATCTACTTACAGACTCACGCCGCCATTATACTAGAAGGCCTTACCTTGGATTCATTGTTCATATTATTATGATATTCAATCATGGTTATATTTCCTAATAGTCGTTTCGATAAATCGTTTTTGCCATAAGGTTTTAGCAACGATCAAATATAGGTGAAAATTTGCCTGCCTGATCTGTCTTCATTTTGATAACTCATGTCGTTTTCAGTAGATTTCGCGGAACGTAAAAAGTCATCGCATTACCCTCTAGAAGGTAAGTAGGGAGTTAGAATGAGAAGAAAACAATTTCATTGTTCACATCAAAAGATATCTTTAAAAATAAACCACGTTACTACAAAAAATTAAACATTTTATGAACACGTGTTTTGCGAAACACTGTCCAAAATCGTATTCCCAACCAATAATATGCTGCCACGTAATCCATGTGTAACATGTTATTGGTTGGCTGTCAATTTAATACTGTTTAGTTAAACAAGCGTTTTTTTTTGTTAAGGCGTACAATTTTCCAGTTTTTTGTTTTAATATACACTCTATTTAATTAATAATAATTTCACATGTGGTTTCAAAAATAAAAGTTATTTGGTAGGTATACCGCTATCTCAAAAGTTTGGGAACTAGCCCTCAAACTATTTTAATATCATTTATTTAAATATTGGTTGTCATTTGTTTTATTTTTGACACCTGTCAAAATTATGTAGAATTTAGCATTTTTACTGATATTCTTTCTCAAAGATGTTTTAGACTGTTATAAACACGCCTGGGTTTTGGCGCCATCGAGAGAAAAGATGATCGAAGTTTTTTTCATAATAATTGAATTTCGTTATAATAATGAGTGAAATTAGTCAATTTTGGTGGCATTTTGTTCAATTTTGTTCAGTGAAAGTGCACAAATGAAATAATCATGAAGAAATTAGCGTATCGTATATTTCCTCGCCGCCAAATCTCATTACGTGAGCTTGTGTAAAAAGGCCACCGCTTTACCCAAGAGCCTGACATGACTTACTGACGACTTATGACTGATGACTTAATATAATTTATTGAAATTGATGTAAAATTTGATGCAAATTTCTACTTGACTAATGGCAAAATACTGAGATTGCCAAAACCTAAAGAAAGAAAAGAAAACACGCCTTCCAACAAAAGTAGCCTTTGATTCCATCATCCATTTATTATTAAGTTTAGATTTAATTTAAAATCAAGACGGGTCCCAACCAATTTTTACAACCAGTATTTTCTATTGTCTAGAATTCCTATTTGTTAAAATTTGAAATAATTGTGGTTAGCTGATTCTATTAAAAGTTTTAAACTGCTAAAGCTTTAAACTGTCGCCTTACTAACTGCAAGAATTGTCAACTAACACCGAGCTAACACAAAGAATTGACAGAATAGATTTTCTCATGCGCACTGACCGAACGAATCCAATCTTTAAGACAAAAGCATAGAATATAAAGTGTATTACCAAATATATAACAGTGGAAAATATTGTTGAGTTTGCAAGCTGTCGTCATGAAAGGATTCAATTTATAACAGTTTAAAATACAGGAATGAATTTCAAAAAAGTCAACAATGCGTGTTATAGCTAGCTTTCGGCTCTGAACGACCACTCTAAACAACAATTTTGATCGATGAAGACTCAGAATCATATTTTTAAAGAAAGAAACACTTGTACTGTTTTACTTATCACTTATAATTTATTAGGTACTTTGTAATTAGTAGCCTACCGGTTTCGGTACCGGTTACCTACTGGGTTGAGTAGTTTAAGTTTTAGCCCTGATGATGCTGTATAAGCGAAACCGGTAGGCTACTAATTACAAAGTACCTAATAAATTATAAGTGATAAGTAAAACAGTACAAGT
>NJDC01005461.1:11296-33807 GCA_002245475.1 Calephelis virginiensis
AAACTGTCGCCTTACTAACTGCAAGAATTGTCAACTAACACCGAGCCAACACAAAGAATTGACAGAATAGATTTTCTCATGCGCACTGACCGAACGAATCCAAACTTTAAGACAAAAGCATAAAATATAAAGTGTATTACCAAATATATAACAGTGGAAAATATTGTTGAGTTTGCAAGCTGTCGTCATGAAAGGATTCAATTTATAACAGTTTAAAATACACGAATGAATTTCAAAAAAGTCGACAATGCGTGTTATAGCTAGCTTTCGGCTCTGAACGACCACTCTAAACAACAATTTTGATCGATGAAGACTCAGAATCATATTTTTAGTGTTAAGTTCAGAAACAAATTATTGAAGTAATATAATTTTTTGCCATAAATTCAATTAAGTCGTATTATTATTATTATTTTTGCTTTATTGACTGCTTACTGCTTATTTTATATTGACATACCCTTTACTGTTTATTTTAATTTATTTTCATGTTGGATAATTTTGCCTATATAATTATTTAAAAAAGTTATCTTCACGCCCATATAGGCAGAGCCTACCTCTTCGGGGACCTACCTATATGGGCCTTGTTCTCTTTTTGTTGGCCGACCCAGGATTCGAACCCGGGACCTCATGCAGTCAAGTCCAACACCCGGACCGCTAGACCACAGAGGCGATAATTATATACTTTTAATTTAAACAATTTAACTTTTAATAATTAATTATACAATTAGTTATTTATTTTTTATTTTGACATTTACATATAATTTAATATTACTTTTTTATTTTTGACATGGACGGTTATTATTTTTTCTTTCATTTTTTTAATTAACTGACTCAAGCGAAAATAATTAAGTTTTACATATGTATAAAACAGCAAATTTAATTTAGTAATTAATTAATGAAATCGAGGTAATTGACATGTTTATTATTATTATTTTCTCAAAAAGTATTAATTTCCCAATTCAGTGGGGAAAAATCAATAGCGAATAACTCCATTGTATAACGTATTACATTTTTTTGTATCTACCCACTATGAAATGAATTTATGTTTATTAATCAAAAATATTGTTTAGTAGTTTAAGTTCTAGCCCTGATGATACTGTCATAAGCAAAACCGGTAGGCTATTTATAAAATAATAAATTATAAGTAATACGTAAAACAGTACAAGTGTTTCTTCATTTAAAAATATGAATGTCTAAAAATATATACCAGCAATGAAGCATAGTTATTCAAACAGTGCTCGCCGTTGTCCTTTTCCATGCTAGAGAGCACGGTAGTCTGCAGACTTGCACGAGTGGCCAGAGTTACTATCCATAATATTAAAGCCATACAATAGTTGATTATTATCATCTAAAAACTATAAGAGACGGCTGCCTCTTACCACCAGAGAGTGGCTTCTTATTCGTTATTGTTATAGACAGCAAACAAGTGGTAATAGGTAAATGTGACCTATAACGTATCTCCAGATAAACCTAGCGATAATTTAAGGTTACAACATACATCTAATATTAGCGACAAAAACACCCACATGTGAGGGTGGGTCTACCCCCCTCGCCCCAGTCGGAATGGCCGCCATTTTGTTTATTTTTTAATCTTATGGACACCTCTACCAAAAGATGCCAACTTTTGTAGTCAGAAAGGCTCTACAGATGTAAAAAATGTTATTAAAAATGTAAAAATAGCATCTATCAAGTAAAACTAAACATCACTGCAACGTTTGACTACAAAATGTCTTAAAAAAACTTAGAATGTTAATATAAATAAAAATATAAAATGACTGTTTTATTCATTTTTCTTAACATACTTCATAAACTAGCACATTGATAATATTTTTCAATACTGTCCTAATACTAAGTCGTCTTATCTAGTCGTCGGTGCCCTGGTTGTGCCTCTGCCTACCCCTTCGGGGATAAGGGCGTGAAAATACTTTGACTTTAAAATTATTATTCTTAGATGCAAAACTTGAAAGTTAGCTTTAGTGTCTTCGGCTAGTCGTGGGTGTCCTGGTTGTGCCTCTGCCTACATCTCCTGGGATTCAGGCGTGAAGATACTTTTTTTTATACTATGTAACATTAAATTGTCGCTAGGTCGATTCCGGACACACTGTAGATATCATAGACAGTACATGTGCATAATTGCCCTGTAGCCGAGATGTTGAAGCCTATTATTCAAGTCTACCGGTTTATTACTCTCCGGAACGAGGGTGTCACTATGGCGGCAGAAATAAATAAGGCGATTGTGTAGAGTCCAGGACTCGTTCCTGCAAAGCACTCTACAACCAGTAACTAGTTAGTCCATTTCAACCAAACTCGCCTTTTATGAGCTGCCAGACAGGAAGTTCTACGCAAGGAACACAGACCAGCATTTTGAAAATTAAAATAAGAAATATAAAAAAGCATCTTCACGCCTATATCCCCAAAGAGGTAGGCAGAGACACAACCAGGGCATCCAACACATTAAGTCCCACAATGTGATAGTTGGCCATCCTATCGCCAACCGGTCACATATTCAATCCCGAGCAATGTTGTATTATTAAAAGATTCGAAAAAAACCCAATTTTAATTTTGTTTTCCGACCCGGGATTCGAACCCGGGCAAGCAAGTCTAACAACTGAACCGCTAGACCACAGAGGCGACAAAACAAAGGCTGATTAAAAATTCAAAAGAATGTCTCAAATAGTAGTTAAGGTATTGTTTGTAATGTCTGTGCCGCGGAAAACCAACTGTCTCTCAATACATTGCAGAGAGTGACATTTTAATAGAAATAGTTTCTAATGTCTCCACCAAATGTTGGAGAACGAGATGGACAATGTTTGTGGGTGTTGTGGGTTGGGAGTCGATTGTGGCACCGCATGTTCACGGAACAACGGGTCCACTGTTGGTTAGTTAGCTAGTACTTACGTTATTTTGATAAATGTCGCTTATTTCTTGGTATCGGATTTTGTATTTCGCAGCTTTATGTTAAACTATTTTCGGTATAAGTATTAAAAAATAATATAATAAATATTAATTTCATTTTTAAAAAGAAATTTCGGTATAAGTAGGCCACTAAATATTAAAAAAATATCAAATATAATAAAAATATCTGTGGTCTTGTCGATGTATGTTTAGTATCAGTGTTTGTATGAAAATTAAAAATGCGTAATAATGATGATAAATGTGAAGTAAGCCAGGCAGATATGCCAGGATCGTATAATGCCAAATTTCTACCAACACCTAAGGGTCTTGACGGGTAGATATATATGTAAAGCGTGTATGTATGTAATATGTATGTAATATTAGTATGGATTGTATAAAAAATAATCTTTACAATCTTTATATGGAGCTCCATGTATCTCTACTAAAATATATTTGTAAATTTTGTCTAATATCTATTTTAAACGGCCCTTCACCGTTAATAACAAAATAACAATTTCGTCGGGTCATAAAATGTACAAAGCATGCGCCATATTAAGGAATTTTGTAATGAAAAATCTGTTTTACAAAGTTTTTTTATGAAACATACGTATTTAGCCGGTACATAGACTGCTGCCATGGATAGACCTAAGTTTGACGGGATGGTTTGAATAATATAAAGTCTACAAGCTTTTTTAAAAATTTTGCTATCCAATACATAAAAACTCAGATTATTTGTATTCAAACTAGCTCTTGCCCGCGGCGTTGCCCGCGTAATCTCACAGGAATATTACTTCGGGATATAAACTATCCTGTGTAAATACAAGTTACCAGTTACAAGTTATGTACCAAAAATCATGAAAAGCGGTTCAACAGTTTTTGCGTGAAGTAGTAACAAACAAACAAACAGATAAAATTTCGCATTTATAATATTAAAATAGGATTTAAACGTCCTCAAACAAACAAATAAGAATTATTTTGGGTTTGAATACATCAGAGTTAGAGCGCATTAAAACTACAAAGACTTCTGTTTGGTAATTCCTTTTTTCGAAAGAGCATTATAATTCCAAGATGGTCCACATAAATTTTATCAAACATCGTACTAGCAATTTTCATTCGTGAGATCGTCATACATACATACATAAAAAATTATGCGTTTTTAAGTAAAACTCAAAACCCATATCAAGATAAATTAACATAGAACCACCTCAGAATTATGATCTATCTTTCTAAAAAAAAGAACCATCAAAATCGGTTGGCTATAGGCCGAGTAGTCGGGTTACAAACATACAAAAAAATAGAGTCGAATTGAGAAACCTCATTTTTTTAATTAGATTAAAAAAAGTATTTACCTTTATTATATTTACCTAAAGGGATGTCTCCTATAAGAGTATTTAACCTGTTTTGGTCCCGAGCCCCTATACCAGAATATAAGCAATTGACTATCCGTCCTGGTGCGTTGTCACTAATACTACCATAAGTACGTGCATTAGTTTTGCGAAATAGCCCGTCTTGGTGTCATCGCCTTTTTTATTCCTGTCACCATAGATACATCTTCGACCACCGATTTTCGCCACTGTTTCCAACTAGAACAATACAGTGGCGAGTGACAGAGTATACATTCACATAAGAGGTTTACCATTCTATTTAGGGCAACGGTGCCTAATCTTTAAAATAATAATCCCGGATTCGATTCCCGGGTCTGGCAACAAAAAGAAAATGTGGTGTTTCCAATTTTCTAATAAAAAAAAAGTTGCTCGGGATTGGATATGTGCCCCGTTGGCGATAGGCTTGCCACCTATCACATTGTGGAACTTAGTGTCTTCGGCTAGTCGTGCTGCTCTGGTTGTCCTCTACCTACCCTTTCAGGGATATGGGTGTGAAGATACTTGTTTATTAATTGGAGTGTATCAGATGTTTTTGCTAACTATATTCTTTCTTATTTCACAAAATAATTTCATATCAATAGTTGCTTTTAAAATTAAAGTGGAGAGTCTAAGTAATAAGGTTTCAGAGCGCAATACACTTAGCGAAAATATCAGACGCCATTTCTAAATTATCTTTTAAAAACGCAAGATAAAAATATCGCGCCCAGGTGGAACACACAAAGGCGGCATTACCAACATAATACTTGATATTAAAAATTGGGAGTGAACAGAGCTTCCTCAAAAGTTATGAAATCCTTTTTAATCTGGTGTTGAGCTTAAAAAGTGCTTCATCACATTGCAGCTTACAACCAGGCACAGACTGAAAAAAACACAGACATTAGCCTTAATCTTGCTGAAGCTGTGAATTACAACAGATAAATTTATTTAATACTAGCTGTCCCGGCGAACCTCTTCCCACCCGTTCAGTTTGTATGGGAAAACTTAAATTGTTATTCTTCCTAATTTACTCGCAGTTTTACCTTTTTTCTTATTAAACCGCCTATTGACGGCCTCGTTGGTCGAGTGGCTAGCGTACATGCCTAACTACACTGACCAACCGCGAAGCTCGGGTTCGATTCCCGGCTGGACAGGCATTTGTGTGCTGAACATTTAGATGTCTGCATTTCCAGGTCTGGCTGTTTATTAAATTTATTCTGGTATCTATATAAGTATTTCTATATATTAGAACCGTTGACTTTACACCCATAACACAAGCAAATAATTTGCTTACTTTGGGGTTAGGTTCGATTTGTGTGACTTGTCCAGCAATATTTCCTGGACCTACAATAATTCAAAACCAAAATTACTTATCTATCTAACTGTACTACTATTACTATTACTAAGTGGTAGAGTTTCGCAGCGACTCACCCGGATTGGTACCACCGCCTTACATATTCCATAACGTCATGACGTGTTACTTACTTGCTCGAGGCCTAACATCCCGGCCTCAGGTTGGCAACGCACCATTACCACCTTTGGTGTCTCAGGAAATCTGTCTGCTTGTTTGCCTTCCTATATCATAAAAAACTATTCTTGAGTTGTAGCGAGACTAAGGAACAGAAATTGAATATTTTATATAAAAAGAAAAAAAGAAGATATAAGAAGAGAATATTTCATTTAGATTTTTTAGGCTTCACGATAAGATATCGAACAGGCACACTCTTCTAAGAGGCCATGACCATGATTCTATAGATGTCATAGGTTTGTCGCTGTCCTATGGCTGAGACTTTGAGCCTATTGTAAAAGTCTACCGGCTCCTTTTACTCTAGACCGCGACATAACAGTGTCAATACGGCGGCAGAAATACCTATTAAAAGGCGGTGGATACCCGAGCTAGCAGCTACAGCACTCGACCACCTTACTCTTGGTAGTAATGATTTGACCTATACTCGCCTTTTAGGATCTGCCAGGCACTTTAAGTCTGTTCTACTCAAGGGATCCGGATCAACATGGGAAAAAATATTGTAATTTTAATATAAGGATTATAAATTTTCATAACAGGTCAGGATTTAGACATCTTAAAAAAGAACAGTTCAATGTTTTCATAATAAATTTCGATCATCTCTGTGGTCTAGCGGTTCAGTTGTTGGAATTGACTGCATGAGGCCCCGGGGTCAAATTCCGGATCGGGCAACAAAAAGGAAATTGGGAATTTCCAATTTTCTAACAAAAAAAAGTTGCTCCCGATTGGATATGTGCCCGGTTGGCAATAGGCTTGCCACCTATCACATTGTAGGACTTGGTATCTTCGACTATTCGTGGGTGCCTTGGTTGTACCTTTGCCTACCTCTTCGGGATATAGGCGTGAAGATACTTCTTTTTTATAATAAATTTCGTGGGATTTTTGTAAAAAATAGATCTCTTGCAATAGTTCCCCATACATTCAATATATATTCGTGGTAAATTTTTCCTATATTTATGTGTGCAAGCTCGTGTTAGAAATAAAAATACGATTTATATTCCATGTTTCCAAACAAGATGTCAGGGCTGAGAATGTCACCAAATAAGGGTTGAGAAGGCAAATTTCTAATGTAACATTAAAGGCCAAGAATAATTTTAAATGCCTATAATACTATTGGAACTTGGAAGTGACTGTTTGACGTTTACAGTTTTTCTACAACTCTTAACAAGTTGAAGCCAAGGTTCTTTCCTATAGAATGCGTTTCATAATATCTTTTGCGTAATCAGTTATTTCACCTAACACAATAAATACATTGCATCTTAATTATGATATTGCAATAACAAATGCGAAGATTGCTAAACATTTATGGATATTAGGATAATTAAATGCTATTCAAACTTTCTCAACTCCTGATCCGATCGTAATTTATATATTAATACGTGATGCCAAAACTTTGGACCCCTTTTTACGAAAATTGCACAGACGCAGAAGTATAAAGTTTGGCACACTTATAGTTTATGTGTAGGAGAAGTGCAGAACGCTAATATTTTTTAATAATGATGCTTATAAAGTACATTAAATCAATAAATAAAACATTACCCACACTTCCATGCATTTGACACACACAAACAAATATATTGATAATAACGTTTAAAGATCACAGATGGCACACTAAAAAGTTTGGAAACAAAGTAGTTGGTCTTAGGAAATGGAGATGGCGTTCAAACAAGATATTAAAATTCGTTATGGTCGAATTTCGACCAATGGGCGACCGCTAGTGAAATTTAATATACGAGTAGCATTTTTATCCCAATCTCTCAACAGATAGATTAAAATAAAACGTAATTTTAAGCGAACAAGGAGGTGGCTCTGCTGAAGGTAAGAGAAAATTGTCACTTAGGACACTGTATATGATACTGACTGACTACCATTGCTTACAGCATGGAACACGAGAACTGTGAGAACTAATGCTATGGCAGTAAGAGTAAGGAAGGCGGTACCAATCTTGGTAAACCGTCACAAAGCACTAGACCACCAAGTTTCAATTAAAGGTAAAATTGTACACTTTTAAAGAAAAAAATTAAAGTCATTTCCATACAGTCTAGAGCAGAGGTTTCCAAACTCTTTTCGTCTAACGCCCATTTTAAGTCAGTAAACTTGTAGCGACCTCTACTTTTTATCTCACAAACTTTAAAATATGAAGTAGTAAGAGTTTGAAATCACCAATCGCCACTTTTGTTTTCTGGGCCTCTTTCCGCCCCACTGGAAGCGTCCAGCACTCACAAGAAGGCGTTATCACCCACTTTGGGAAAGACTGGTCTAGAGACTTCATTCAAATAAAATCATTTTCTTTTTTTTACTTTCCATGTAAACCGCAAGACTGAACTAAGGCGAAGCTAAGAGTTAATGTATTATTATATAGATTAATGTATTATTATATAATATTAATAATGAAACTCAATCAAACTTGGCAATGGTCACGCAACACTTCGCTAAGTGCTACACGACAGCGCCCAAATTTGATATCGAGCACAGTAAATGTATATAAAGTACCATACTCAATTATTGTTAACATGAGGAGGAAATTTGGGTTTAATACGTGTTTACGCTTGTTGGAAGAATTCAAACTAAATGTATTACCACTGAATAGTTATACAGGGTTATATTGAAAGGACTGGCCAAATTTTAATACAGTTAATATTATTAGATTAAAATTAAAAAAAAAAACAACATCTTCATTGCAAAATTTTAACAATAACTTCTAAAACGTTCGTTTAAAACAGTCCAATTTTTGTTATACTAAGTCGTATCTTCGAGTCATGACGTCATCACCCTGTGTGCTGTATTACTATTTAAATTATGCGCTTTGGCTTTATTCGTCAAGCTTCGGATATTCGAACGTATTTTAAAGATATCTATATAGAGTTGTTATTACACATAATTAATCATTTCGCTTAAATTTACATTATGCCATCCAATTTAAAAATAAAATTAAAAAGTGTAAAGCCGAAGCGCATAATTTAAATAGTAGTACCTACTGTATGTATGTAACTATAATATTTTTCTTCACGTAAATATTCTACAAGATTCGTCTCTGTAGTCTAGCAGTCCAGGTGTTGGAAATGACTTCATGAATTTCCGGGTTCGATTCCCGAGTCGGGCAACAAAAATTAAATATGGTTTTTCTAATTAAAAAAAATGTTGCGCGGGACGAGATTGGACGCTATTGGCTTGCCACTTATCACATTATGGGACTTAGCGTCTTCGGCTAGTCGTGGGTACTTCTGCCAACCTCTTCGGGGATATCGGCAAAAAGATACTTACTTTATTTATCTACGTATACAATATTAAAACATGGTCTAATTTTTAATGAGGCACACTTACATACGTAGTATACCTACATAGTTAACAAGGATACAATAATATGTATTTGGAACAGGAACACCTTCAGGAGTTGGACAAATAGTCTAGCTCAGAAATGTTGACCCAGTTTCTTGCAGTTAAAACGAAATCGTTTTAAGGCGATCTTAATCCCAGAGTTATGCATTTAAACACGTCCTGTAATCCTATCTGATTAGTTCTATTAAAATATCTTCATGCCCATATCCCCGATAAAGTATGCAGAGACACAACCATGACACCTACGACTAGCCGAATATGATTTAATCCAAAAACGTGAAAGGTGACAAGCCTATCACCAACCGGGCGCTTATCCAATTCCGGCCACCATTTTTTTATTAGAAAATTAACAAAACACTTTGAACAGCCCGGGCATCAAACGAAGACCTCATGTAGTCAACGCCAGTACGTAGACTACAGAGGCAATCTAGATACATTTGATTTTTAATAGAAAGAAAATAAACAAGCACACGAGCTGATTTAAAAAGAGAACCTTGGCCTATAAACACCACATAATATGTTATAAGTGTGTCCATGTCCTGTGGCCGGGATATTACCCAATGGTATCTACCTACCTAGTCTAAGAGAAAGTAAATCTACCAACTACCCTACCTTCTAGACCGGAATATAATATTGTAAATATTGCGATAGGAATGGGATGGATAAATACCGGGACAATTCATTGCACAGCATTTTACAGCCTATGGTTTTATTCATGGCATGACTGCATGAGGTCCCGGGTTCGTATCCCGGGCCGAGCAACAAAAAGAAAATTTGTTTTTTCCAATTTTCTAAAAAAAAAGAAGCTCGGGATTGGATATGTACCGGGCTTTCTCTCTCTAGGCGGCGTGAATTTCTTACCATCAGGAAATCTGTCTGCTTGTTTGCCGTCCAATATCATAAAAAACTCTTGCCACCTATCACTTTGTGGGACTTAGTTTCTTCGGCTAGTCGTGGGTGACCTGGTTGTGCCTCTGCCTACCTCTTCAGAGATATGGGCGTAAAGATACTTACTTACTTTATCTCCATAATGCTAATAAAATTGAAAAAAACTGTGTTATGTTTATAACATTCTATTGGTTTCCCAAACGCTTTAAGACCATAAGAAGTTAGAGATAGGCCAAAGGGCCTTGACTTTATAATATAGATTGTATTTCTCACGTTTGGGCCTCACCGGTTTCGTAACCTTCCGACATCTATAATATTTACTTTATTGATTACAGTTTGATACAACCTGTAGATAGCAATATTTAACAGCAATGTTACCAGTAAATATAAAAAGATCAAGATCCTATTAAACCCAGACATTATTAATAATAATTATTTATTGTACACAAATGAAATAAAACAAAAGAAATAGCAATTTTAGGAAAAAATGTACAATAGGCGAGCTTATCTCGTGTAGAGATTTCTTACAGCTAACCCTAGAGAGAAAATTTGAACATAAATTTATTCTGGTTGTAGTGTACAAATAAGCAAATAAAACTAAACTACACTTAACCTAATACATTAACAATTTATGGACCAAAACAATAAAAATATAAATTATATTGAATTAAGTATTTCACAGATAGTGCAACTTCAATTGTTTTTTGAAAGTGTATAGTATTTCACTTCTTCGAATAGAAGAGGGAAGAGAATTCCACAGCCTGATAGCATGAACCTTACTACTTTACTTACTATATACTTTGTTTCTTGGAAATAAAATGTATAACATAGCGTACTTTGAATCTATTGACGGTTTTTTTTTGAATGACTAATTTGTTGCTAATCTTACAATTTTTTACAACTTCACCGAACTTTGTGGGCCGAGCAGAGTGCTCAGCCCGAGACATCATTATTTAGATGGATTGGGCTATTACCTACAACGCCAGTACCAAGGGCTGTCTCCCGGGAGACTGTACCTCGACTTGGTGCTGCGTTCTGGTTACTGTGTGGACTTGGTGGAGCGCAAGAGAGGTCTTCGTCGCCGAGACCGGCGGCAGCGGTGTAGTGTTATGTTAAAGTGATGTGAGATTGTCGTATTCCGGTTTGGAGTTGGGAGAATAGCGTTTGCCGCGGTTATTGGTTCCTGGGGATCCGATAATACGTGGCGAGGTCTTCTATGATTGGAGGGAGCGTTCGCGACCGGTGTGTAGTCACACGCGGATGCTATCACCGGATTTGTCTATTGACGGTGAATTTGTAAACACCATACGATAAAAGTAGATAAAAATAGCACTAACATTTCTAAAACCTTAGTTGATGATTTTTACATGTCTGGTGCGATTTAGTTTTTGTCTTCACTAAATAACTATATAACGCGGACAACGTTTAATATTACACAAGTTAAAACGTACAAGTGTTTGAAATTATTAACAGTAAATATGTATCAAGTGCCAATGATGAATATTGTGATTTATAAGCCAAAATATTGATACTGGCGGTAATTCTGCTGAGCAACAACTAAACTTGTTAAGGTGTAGGTATGCTATCTTTATCTAATAAAACAAAAAGAAAAAAGATGGAACATTTTAGATATCTTAGATTAGTCCTGACACTCCAACTTTTGATGATGAATAGATTAAAAGTCTGTAGAAAGGTCAAGTACAAACTAATCTGACAACACGAAACATGTTTTGTCTCTTTCTATCACTAGCGTTGAAAGAAGATAGTGAGAACTTAAATTAGTTTCATAGGTACACAACCAAGTTACTACCACTTTTAAGTAAACTAGTTAAAAGACACTACCCATCAAAACGGAACACCATAGTGACGAATCTTGATAATAATACAATGTGAATAATAAGGGTGTGTTTCAGAATTCTACCACCAAGTAACATTCGTCACTGTGTTTTTCCCACAATCTGGAATTTTTCCGAACTAAGATCAAACATTACTGGTTTAACAACAAATCGTCAATAATTGATGTTCACGAGCGCCATAATGAGAGGCGCGTCACCGGAAATGAAGAGGGAATCACAGCGTCACTTCCGGTCGGACGCATGCGTTATTTCCTGTCCTATACTCATTACTTCGTAAGCCCTGCTCCAGGGAATCTAGATATAATTATCTTCAAGCGATATATTATGTCTTGGTATATCTTTTATCATAGTATACTAGCTGATTGCCCGCGACTTCGTCAGCATAGTCAGCGTCAGTCATACGAATCCATTATTATTGGGAGTTGATTTAAAAAATAGCCTACGTTTGAATTCAGATCTTTAGCTATATGCATGTCAAATTTCATCAATGTTTTAGCGGTGAAAAAGCAATAGACAGACGGATACACTTTTTTCAAATTTGAATCCCAGCGAAACAGTATTAAAAATATTTTTGGTGTAATTAGACGACATGATATTAAAATTGAAGATGGTTTTACCGCCTTTGTGATCTCGTGGTCCGGCGTCGGACTTGACTTCTGGAGCTCCCGGGTACGAATCCCAGGTCGAACAAAAAGACAGTAAAATGCAAATTTTAAATTTTTTTATGAAAATAAATGATGCCCAGGATTGTATATGTGCCCAAACGGAGATATACTTGCTACCTGTAATATTGAGGAAATTAGTCTCTTCTAGTCGTGGGTGCCCTGGTTATGATTCTGCCAACCTTTTCGGGGATATGGACGTGAAGATATTGGTTTTATTGGCACAGGAATGTAAATACCCCATCACCCGTTAGTACTTAGTGGATCAGCTAAGGCTTAGCTATCAGTGCAGGCCTCTTAGGTGGTATAGAGCTGAGCAGTGGCTTGATTTCATTGATACCACCTATACCTGCCGCCACAACGTCAATTCTCGCTCCTGTCGTATTCCGTGCTGGACAGTATGTTGGTCGGTACTTTTACACACAAAGGACCTAGCAGTAAGACAGTAACACACCAAGAACAGACTTTAGGCGACAAATGTTCAAAAAGCCCCGAAAAACTTACATGTACCTTAATAAAAACCTAAAAACCATTTCGATCACAGCATGTTTCTTACAAAAAAATCCGCAACGAAATCGGTCCATCCGTTTAAAAGTTGTGAAGGCACAGACAGACACGTCAAACTTATAACACCCCACCTTTTTCCAATGGGTACTTAAAGAATTTAAACCAAAACTTTTGCCGTATTATTAGTAAACACAGACTTAAGTAAGTTAGTAAAGTTGATACTGATGGTAATTTTGTTACGCACCCACTTAACTAATTTTAGGTTATCACTATCTTCTTTCAACGAAAGTAATAGAGAGAGACAAAACACTTTTAGTGCTGTCAGATTAGTCTGTACACGATATTTCTACGGACGTATCACTCAGAAAACGTCGATCAAAAACATCCCCATTTGACATTTCCGGACTAATCTGACGTGTCTAAAATGTTCCATCTCTTTTGTTTTTATTATAGTCTGCATCATATTAAAATAAAGAATATAATACCAGGTTTAACCTTGGTGTTTTTTAGTCCGCGTCTAATAATAAGACGCTGTTTGGAACGCGTATTTCTTCTTACTACAACAGACACACAATATTTAATACACATAACATAAACTTCCTAAAAGTCATACCATATATAGTTCATGTTCATTATCGGTGGTATTTGGTGATCATAATGGGCAATGGCTGATCATCGAACGCCATTAGACACATAATAGTTGGTAACATTATCTGATAGCAATCAGTGCTTCCGGTCTTCGACCACACGTGGAACAAATGGAACACGTGGAACATCTACAGATAGTAAATAAGATCTCTAAGCAAATTGAAGTTGATCTAACATAAAAATAAGTAAATTATACGCTTCCATTATGTTAGGGAACGTATCCATACTACGTGACCTATTTTTTAAGATTTTTCGACCCCTATCTCCCGTCGGTAACCACTCGTAGTATATTCAAAGACCCCTCCCCCCTTCAAGGTTTTGCGTAGTAATTATTGTATAGCGTAGACTCTCGTGGACTTGCTAGAGAACTAAAGTACAAACTGGCTGTGTCTTTTTTCAATCAGCTGAAGTATCAATATACTATGTCAGCACCACTAGCTGTGAGTTTGAGAAGCACACAAAATTGCGGGCCATATTCGAGTATAATTCGAAATGTCTATTGAGGAAATCGACTACGTAACAAAAATCTGTCACCCCCTCCCTCTCGTGACTGATCGTAGTATTTTAAAGACCTCCCTCCCCCCCTTAAACGGGTTACGTAGTATGGGCAAGTTCCCTTACGATACTAATACATATAAATACTTAGATACTGGAATAAATGTAATAAATACTCATACCCAAATTATATCAAAGCTAATAACATTCAAAAATATGCTTCATTGCTTATGTATTTTCTAGATGGTGATGGGTGAACATTGCATAAGAGGACCCCCTCGCCCGCTTGTGGTAATCTAGTATTAATCTTACTTCCCTGGGTCGGGCAACTAAAAATCTAGAAAATTTTCAATTTTCTTATAAAGATGACGTTGCCCAGAGTGGGAAGTGTGCCCGGTTGGCGATATGCATGCTACCTATCACGTTGTGGGACTTCGATCTTGGACCAGTCATAAGCGTCCTGATTGTACCTCTGCCTACCTCTTAGAGGATATGGCGTCAACATACTTTTAATCTTACAAGTGTATTCCTCTAGTATACTCAGTCTTTCTCAGTCAACAACCAGCCCTAAATGACACCACCGTCTGACATGCGCAATATATCGATGCTCGTCATTTTTGTTTCCGTGTAGAAGGGTAGGATAAAAAGATGGTACTAGAAACATTTATGCTGTTTATGTTGCTGCTCATTACCAATCTTATGACAAAAAAAATCACATGATTAAAATCGTACGTTTCTCACCTGAGGCTAAATTATGATTTTACCCTTCATGCAAACCCGTAAACGACACTGGAAAGAATAATAATAACGTAATAAAAATTCTAAAACTTATTACCATTTAGCCTAAGTTCACAAAAGTATGTAAGGTAACATTTAAACTTCCATGGTCCGTAGGTAGTAATTTTAACCCTTTCCAACTTTAAAAAATACAAACTATTGAAAATGGGCTATCTTAAGAACTGGCCTATCTAAGGCGCAAGTACCTTATTATTAGGTTAAACTCAAAACCCACTTGCTGGATCTTGACCAAACTTTTAAGGGACCATCTCTGGTGATGACCTACTTTTCGAAACCATTCGTTCGTCTCAGTCTTTCGTAACAATCACAAAAAACCTTTTATTTTTTTTTTCTCCATTAGAAGCTCTAGTGAACATCTTCTTCGACATTTCAATCCAGTCTATAGACTAATGAGTAATAAGTATAAGTCCATCAACTTTTACTTAGTATCTCTAAACTTAAGTTCCATTGGTATCTTGAACTTAAAACACTGTCACTTGATTTTGGCACTAGCACTATGTGAATCTACATAACACTACACTAGTATATGGCTTTGTCCTTTTCAGCCTTCTCGTTGTATCTGTGGTATCGAGGACCTTAGAATTGACCTCCATTTAAGAGGCGGTTACAAAAGTTTAAAAATGCACGAGAAAGGATTCAAAGAAAACAGTGCTAATGTCGCAACTCAGCTAGTATCAAGATGGCGATTTTGGAGGGAGGGTTATTCTGTTTCATTCATGTGCTATCTAACCACATCCAGACGATACCATTAAGATAATGAATCTATGTGATTAAGGATTCCCCTCACAGTTTTCATTAAAAGTAAGCGGTAAATTGGAAACCGGGTTGTGTTATTGGTAACGCAGCCTGAATGGCGCAGCTGCATCTTGAAGATATAAATCCTCAGACGCAAGACATTGCAGCGTACTGGAAACGTCTTCAGAGCTAATTGAATGGAAATCTCGTTTGAAGCATTACGAGTCGAAATCTAGTGAACGTGCGGTTTAATAAAGGAATAGCAATTTTAGAACATCCTGTATTTTTGTTTGCAATGGGTAATAATTTTACTTAAGGCATTTTTTGCATTTCTCATTAAAATAAAAAGGTCAAGTATTTAATTTGCTTACTTTGGGGTTAGATTGGATTTGTGTAATTTGCATCTTCACGCCCATATCCTCGAAGCGGTAGGCAGAGGCACAACCAGGGCACCCACGACTAGCCGAAGACACTAAGTCCCACAATGTGATAGGTGGCAAGCCTATCGCCAACCGAGTAACTTGGCCATGGATATTCATTTAAACATACATATCTTCACGTCAAGTTCCATGCCGGATAGAAAATCAAGTGCAAATGGTCAAACATCCTTGCAGACCTACCTGACACTAAAAATCATAAAATAAAAATAAGTATCTTTACGCCCGACGAGATAGGCAGAGGTAAAACCAGGGCACCTACGGTTAGTCTGAGATTCAACTTAGTCCCACAACATGATAAGTGGCAAACCTATATCCAACCGAGTGGTGGCAAGCCTATCGCCAACCGGGTAACTTGGCCATGGATATTCATTTAAACATACATATCTTTACGTCAAGTTCCATGCCGGATAGAAAATCAAGTGCAAATGGTCAAGCATCCTTGCAGACCTACCTGACACTAAAAATCATAAAATAAAAATAAGTATCTTTACGCCCGACGAGATAGGCAGAGGTAAAACCAGGGCACCTACGGTTAGTCTGAGATTCAACTTAGTCCCACAACATGATAAGTGGCAAACCTATGTCCAACCGAGTACCTTTCGCATCCCGGGCTACGTTGTTTTAGTTAGATAATTGAAAGTTTTAGTTTATCATCCTGGGAATTGAATCCGAGATCTATTGTAGTATATGCCAACACCAGGTGTTTCACCTCATTTAATCAGCAACGTATTAAATGCACATATCTACCTACATATTTTCACACCAAACCTTACATGATAGGCAAAAATATCGAGTGCTAAATATCACGATCCTAGGAGACCTGCCTAGGTTCCTCTCGCTAGTAGCAAGCCTGTTGCCTGGTTAAATGTCAACCTATGCCTCCCCCGGTGCCTACAACTATCCAATTCACGTTGTATATCTGCTTTGTATATATTTTTTTTATATCAAACATATTACATGAACCACATCTGCATATTATGCTTGTTGTATGGACGTTACTCTAAAGACTCTTGCGGTTACCTGCCTGTACATCTTGCCTTGAAGCAGAAGAGGCAAGGCAAGATACAGGCAAGAAGTGAACATCTAGGAGGTTAATAAATGCCTTAGATGTTTTATTGAATCAGGCGTTTCATTGCGTAACGTTTCTTTCGTGTATCCTCGTTTGTACGGTACGCTCGATTTCCCGAGGATGCCTCGGTGTAGAGGCGAAACTTACGTCGAGTGTGATTTGGTGTTCTCTGTGGTGAGTGCTTCAACAAAGTTGGCGAAGGACGTGACAAGTGGTTTTGTTTCCCGTGTTTGGACTCTATTTGTGATCTGGTCGCGGAGGTGGGAAGTGGGAACTTTAGGTAGGATTGCCACATGGGAAGAACGTGATAATTTATATTGTTTCCCAAGCTCTTCCTTTATTCGTGTTCTGTTCGCGGAGGTGGGAGGTGGGAAGTTTAGGTAGGGTTGTCACATGTGAAAAACGTAACAATTTATATTGTTTCCCGAGCTCTTCCTATATTCGTGTTCTGGTCGCGGAGGTGGGTGGTGAGAACGTCAGTTAGGCTTGTCACATTCTGTGCCGTTTGCAGGATTATTTGCCACAACAGTTACAATGCTTACGATGAATTAGCAAAATAAAGGCTTATTTTACATCTGTTATAATGCCTTAGATCTTAAGCAGATTAGTCCCAAAAGCAACATACAGTTGCCAGAGACTGCCCGCCTTGCAGAACAAAATATGTAAGCCTAATGAATGGTACTGTTACATTATATATGAAGTCGCAATGACCCTCAGGTAATTTGAAACCCGATTTCTTAGTTCATTAATAAATGATGTATAAATATCGTAATATACGTTATAAGATCCTAGACCTCGAATACAAAAACTTTTTTTATGATATTGGAAGGTAAACAAGAAGACGGATTTCCTGATGACAAGACATTCACGCCGCCACTCTACACCGTGTCTCTACACCAAAGGTAGCTTATTCTCCCAACCCGAACACATCAATTGCAAGCTTTGAAGTTATGGCGGCAGGAATAGGTAAGGCGGTGGTACCAATCCAGACGAGTCGCTGCGAAACTCTACCACCTAGTCAAATGTCACGGTGTTAGTGACGGTAAGTGACTCGCCTTTTACGCACTGCCTGGCAGGAAGGCAGAATATGGTCTATTCTACAAAGGGGCCCACACCAACAATTTTGATAACATTTAAATTGATATCTTGAAATTCGTACTATTTCATTTTATAGTCATGATTCAGATTTAATAATTCATATAAATGTTCATTTCAAGTTATAAATTTAGAAAGCTTTGATTTATTTTAGTGTAGGTTTAAGACGTTCGCTTTTACTTGAAAATAATTGTCGATATAAAAAGAATATGATAAAATAATGGAAATTTGGAATTTAATTTAGAAATTTCGCCTCTGTGGTCTAGCGGTTCAGTTGTTAGACTTGACTGCATGAGGTCCCGGGTTCGAATCCCGGGTCGGGCAACAAAAAGAAAATTAGATTTTTCCAATTTTCTAATAAAAAAAATGTTGGTCGGGATTGGAAATGTGCCCGGTTGGCTTGCCACCTATCACATTGTGGGACTTAGTGTCTTCGGCTAGTCGTGAGTGCCTTGGTTGTACCTCTGCCTTCGGGGATATGGGCGTGAAGATACTTTTTTTTTTAAATTTAGAAATTGAGTTTAGCTTATAGACTTCTGAACTTTCATTTTGTTATATAAAAGAATCGGGAAATTAAAAAGAATATTACTTATAACCTTTTATACCATAACCATACTTTTATAACCTTCTGTATGAGTAAAGAGATTGTCTTCAGAAAGGAAAAAAACAGTAAAACATGTATTTATAGGTGACGATACGGAACTTAGCTTTAAGGTACATATGTATATACGTTCAGTCATTTAAAGCATTTTTGGATAGTAGCAGTCAAAATACTCATTACTGCTGCCACCGACGTAAACCTACATCGCGATATAACTGGTTTTTTGGCCTTTTGATAAACATTTAAAATAAGAATTATGAGCTTCGGAAACCGAACGCTTGTTAGTTAAACCCCGTTTTCCATACCGATAAGGCAACTTGGCCAGAAAGATCTTCCCTTCCTATTCACAGGCGGCATCATTAATCATCATATCCTTACAAGATTTTTGTTATATTATTGTCGTCATACACTTTACGCCCGTATTCAGGCAGAGGTATAATCAGGTCAACACGATATTTTTGACATATAATAAATAATAATAATAATTATAATTGTAATAATAAATATCTCTGGACAAGTTACACAAACTGAATCTAACCCCGAAGTAAGGAAATTATATGCTTGTGTATAGAAATACTTAAATAGATACCAGAATAAATTTAATAAACACCCGGACCTGGTAATATAGACATCTAAATGTTCATCACACAAATGCCTGCCCCCGTCGGGAATCAAACCCGAGGCTCGCGATTATTCGGTGTAGTTAGGCGTGGACGTTAGCCACTCAACCAACGAGGCGGTAAAATATCCCCATATTGGTCAGGGCTACTTCACAGAATAGACCATCTGATTTCCTGCCAGGCAGCTCGTAAAAGGCGAGCATAGGCTTACCACAAAGGAGCCCGGAGCTTTCTGCAAGGGAGCCCGAACCAACACGGGGAAAAATGTGTCATATGAATTGTTATTACAGGTTAAAAGACTGTAATAGTCTCTGGCTTATCCAGTAGTACTTGTTTCATAAATCCATTGTTGGATCTAAGTCGTAATTCTTCCACTAGTTCAGCGGTTATTGTTCCTCCGCGTAACTTATGGAATATACGAGCAGCTGAACCCGATATAATCGAAATGTTTCTCTCCGTGAAACATATATGCTCAAACATTTCATATTTGTGTGAAAAAGATATTGAAGACGGCTTCCCTGTCAAAAAGGTTCCTTTACATAATTTCCCTACGTGTCCCGGACATAACTAGCAACAGAAGGACATATATTAATTTATATTCTTAGTAGACTTTGCACTTGACTTTGATGATGACTTTGTAGTGAACAAACTAAACTTATTGTAGACTAACTTGCACTCGCGGCTTTGCTCGCTTAACAATTTATATTTTTTAACAAATTGGCTACAATTATCCTGATATAAAGTTGCATCTAAATCCTTTTCGTAGTTCGTGCGTGTAAGAGTAACAAACATCTAGCCATACTTAAAATCGCCTCTGTGGTCTAGCGGTCCGGGTGTTGGACTTGACTACATGAGGTCCCGGGTTCGAATCCCGGGTCGGCCAACAAAAAGAAAATTGGATTTTTCCAATTTTCTAATAAAAAAAAATGTTGGTCGGGATTGGAAATGTGCCCGGTTGGCGATAGGCTTGCCACCTATCACATTGTGGGACTTAGTGTCATCGGCTAGTCGTGGGTGCCTTGGTTGTACCTCGCCTACCTCTTCGGGGATATGTGCGTGAAGATACTAGCCATACTTAAAAACTTTAGCTTATTAGAAGTTCAAATAAAATATTTTTTTCGAATGAAATAAAAACAAGTGATGAAACATTTTCACATGTCAGATTAGTCCAGACATGTCAACTTGTATCGTCTTTAGTCAACGTTTTCCTATTTAGTAGATTAAATATTTGCAGAAATCCTGTGTATAAACGAATCTTTCATATTCGTTAAAAAAGTTATTATATTTAAAACTTATTCTAGTATCTATTTAAGTGTTTCTATGTATTAGAAACGTTGACTAACACCCGAAACACAAGCATATAATTTGGTTACTTTTCAATTCGTGTTACTTGTCCAGGTATATTCATTATTATACAAATAAATAGCTAAAGTTTAATAAAGGCGCAACCTTTATAAAAATATTTCAGTTTAGTATTTCCAATATCCACAAAAAAATTATCCTAACATCGCTCCATTGCAACTTCAAAGAAGGACAATTTAAAAGGTATTTAAAGAGTAACTGCTCATTAATTATTAGTTTGTCATTGTAGTAATCTTTCTTTTCTCTAATCTCTTCTTTTAATAATAGAAGTAATAAGTATGGATGACTCATAGCGACACCATGAAAAAAAATATATGAATCACAAAAAAAATTTGAAGTCAGAAACATGAAACAATTTTTTTTGGGAACAGCAAACAAACACACAGCTCTCTTGATAGTAAAAGACAATACAGAAGTGTGAATTATAATATGGGTAAGCGTCTATTTATTACTAACTAACGGTCAATGTTAATAATGTATCTCAATCTAATGGATTTCAAGCAATCTAGATAGCTGCGTATCCGCCAGCCTATCCTATACCTCATTCCCATATTTTTCCTGTGCACAGATATATTATTGGCAAGCGATAACATAAAAATGGTTCAAAATATCAATCTTGGACAGCGAGTTTTGGATTGGGATTGATTATTAATATTGGCCGTTAAGCCGCAGCGACATTGGCCGTAAATCTACCACCTGATCGGATTTCACAATATCATACGGCAACACGAATAGGTAAGGATTCCTCTACCTTGCACTCTACCATCTGTGGGCTTTTTGTATATATCATACTTATTCCTGTGCTCGCCGTTTATCTTTACGCCCATCTCCCCAAAGTTGTAGGCACAGGCACTTGCGAGTACCCGAATACACTAACGACCCACTGTAATAACTATCAAGCCTATCGCCTCTGTGGTCTAGCGGTCCCGAGCATATTTTTATTAGAAAATTGGAAAAACCAAATTTTCTTTTCGTTGCCCGCCCAAAGGATTGTACCCGGAAGTCAAATCCGACGCCGGACCACTAGACCACAGAGGTGATATTTTATTAGTGCCTACTAGTACTGTCTCCAGTATATTCTATACAAGAGACCTGGACCACCACTGAGAAAATCTGTTTTTATATTAATTTTCACTCAACGCCGTGCTTCGGTGACGAGTGAACTAACCGTGGAAATCATTAGTTCCGCCACGCCAGTCGTTTTGTCAAGTGCAAGGACAGGAAAGGCGGCCATGAGTCTTTATTACTTTCGATTGTAAAGTAAATGATCCGGATTGTATTCAGCCTAAAAAACCTTTCTCGATTGTCGTGTATTTTATTTCAGAAGGGAAAAAGCAATTGGTTATTCTGATAAGCCTCTTTGGTCTAGCGGTCCGGCTTCGGATATGACTTTTTGAGCTGCCGAGTTCGATCCCGGGTTCGAACACCAAAAAAGTTAAAAATGTGTATTTTCAATTTTCTAAAAAAAATAACGTCGCCCGGGATATATGCCCCGTTGAGCATAGGCTTGCCACCTATTACATTGTGGGACTTAGTGTCTTCGCTAGTCGTAGGTGCTTTGGTTGTGCCTCTGCCTACGGGAACATGGGCGTGAAGATACTTTTATTCTGCAAAAACA
>NJDC01005461.1:47079-61235 GCA_002245475.1 Calephelis virginiensis
CGTTTATTATAACTTGGGTCCTGTATTACATTCACGAGCTGTAAGAACAAAAGGGCAAACCAATAAACTCATAACAGTGATATTGATTTTTAATAACTTACCACAATATCAAACTGGGAAAATTCAGCTATTATTTTAGGACCCTTCAATTGAAGTTTCCACAACTAACAGAAAATTACAAGGTTTTCTTTCCAACTTTTCTTAAATTCTTCATCAAATTAAAGGCTTTGTATTAGTTTAACTTGCACCCGTTAAAAACTTTTACTTTATGTGATTAGACAGTACTAAAGTATCTTCACGCCCATATCCCCGAAGAGGTCGGCAGAGGCACAACCAAGGCACCCACGACTAGCCGAAGACACTAAGTCCCTATCCTATAGTATAAGTCCCTATAGTATAAGTACTATCGCCAACCGGGCACATTTCCAATCCCGACCAACATTATTTTTTTTGAGTAGAAAATTGGAAAAATCCAATTTTCTTTCTGTTGGTCGACCCGGGATTCGAACCCGGGACCTCATGCAGTCAAGTCCAACACCCGGACCGCTAGACCACACAGGCGATACAGTACTAATACCCCAGTTTTGGGATGATAGAGAGAGTCCTAACTAAAAAAAAAGTATCTTCACGCCCATATGCCCGAAGAGATAGGAAGATACACAACCAGGGCACCCACGACTAGCCGAACACACCAAGTCCCACAATGTGATAGGGGGCAAGCTTATCGCCAACCAGGCAAATATCCAAATTCGAGCAACGTTTTTTTCTTAGAAAATTGAAAAACCCCAATTTTATTTTTTTGCCCGACCCGGGATTTGAACCCCGGATGAGGTCCGTGACTGCAGAACTGCAGTTTAACAACTGAACCGCTAGACCACAGAGGCGATGACTGGATTCGAATCCCGGGTCGGGCAACAAAAAGAAAATTTGGTTTTTCCAAATTTCTAACAAAAAAATGTTGCTCGGGATTGGATTGTGGTTAGCGATAGACTTGCCACCTATCACATTGTGGGACTTAGTGCCTTTGTCTAGTCGTGGGTACCCTGTTGTGCCTCTGGCTACCTCTTCGGGGATATGGGCGTTAAGGTACTTTTTATAAATTATTCATACAGTGTTTAATTCAACTCCAGTTCAGTAAATATATAAACTGTCACGCGAGCAAAGCAGCGGGTAACAGCTAGTGATTAGACATTCAAGATTCAGTTTCATAGCAACGCTTAGTCAAATTTCACCATTATCGGTTTCCTATTCAGCGGTTAAGGTAGTTGATTAAATAAGGCAAGCTTTGTCAGCTAAGCACCAGATCGTCTTTGTTGTCTAAAGATAGAGTAATAATCGTTTATACTATAGTGAAGATATATCCTGTTTAGGGAATTCTTTTTACCTCTTTTGTATTTGTACCTACCTCTTCGCGGATACGGGTGTGTACTTACTTAGGAAGCTGGATTTTTTTATGCTGAAGGTCAGCGAATAAGCACAAGGCCCTCTTGATGGTAAGAGACAACCGTGGCCAATAGACACAAAAGATGAGCCAGGGGCGTCGCTGTACTACGGCCGAGATGGAAGGACTATTGTGCAAGTCGGTCGCCGAGGATATGGAACATGAGTCATTATGGCAAAAGGAAATAGGTAAGGCGGTGGATGCCTACCCGTTAATCTGGTGTATGTCACTCTACCACCAGTGGTCCTGTTGGTTATGACCTACACTTTAACCTGTGTTCGCCTGTGGCAGATGGTCTATCTTACTCAGCGGACCAGGACCAACACGAGGAATCAAGTTACTGAGATGTTAAATGTCAACATAGGTTTCCATGATAACCTATCTACAACCACATTCGTATTGTATGATTTGTATGTTTTGTCAATCTTTCATCAACCATTAATTCTACATGGCCACACCAACGGAGCTTGCCCTATTTAAAAAAAAGACGGGTTGCAATCCGGGAGTGCCGGCAGATGTGAAAACTTGAATATCAACTTTGTGCATTTTTGATATTTTGCACTGGCCGAGGAATAATTTTGCACGTATTGCTTTAATTATAAGTATAAAAGTACTTACATTTATGTGGTAGAATACAGTATTCATTTATTGAGCTATCGTACACAAACAAGACAACACGAACATTCGCGCAAGCGCCCTGCGCCGTCTTACGAATTTTTGTCTCATGAATCAGGTCACGTGTCTTGACGCTAGTTTAGAAGTTTTTATCCATTGTTTATCCAGTGTTTGAAGTTTTCACTTCAAAAATATATAATATTTTCCTTGTATTGGTAAAGGTCTCCTGTGATCTAGATACCTAGACCATTTTCCTGCCAAGCACCTCGCAAAAGGCGAGCTAAGGTTAAATAGGCCATTACCAATAATAGACCACCACCACTGATAGTATAGTGCCGTGCTGCAGGTAATAATAATACTTTATGGTTAAAGTACTAGTAACATTGTGCATTAAATAAATAAATATAAAAATAACTACGTTACTAAAAACCAACTTCAAAACTAAAAAGTAAAAAATAACAAAGATTTAAAATTAATTATATACTAACTATTATGTATATGTGCTATATATTTATAGGTTAGAAGTCGGTGCCAAGCCTTAATCCAAACTAATAATTATATTTCAAGTAAGTAGCAAACTGCCATGGCACCAACTTCAAACCTATTAGTAAATGGCACATTTAAATAATAGGTAGTAAGTATATAATTAATATTGAATCTTTGTAATTTTTTCACTTTTGAGTTTTGAAGTCTTTTTTTAGTAACGTAGTTATTTTTATTTAATACTTTTTAGTATATTGCTGATATGATTTAATTTATGAAAATAAACATCAGAATAGGTGAAAATTGATAAAAAATGCTTATAAAATAAAAACTAGGGCCTACCTGAATATTTTTTATGGGACCAATTCGAAACCATTCCCCATCAAACAAAAAAATAATTACGTAAATCGGTTCAGAAACCTCGGAGAAATCAGTGTACCTACATACATAAAAAATATACCGGCCGAATTGAGAACCTCCTCGTTTTTTTGGACTCGGTTAAAAATTTCTTACATCATAAAATCAGTGTTTGCCTTCCATTACTATATAAATTCCTCTTCCGTTAAAATCGACTGACACTAAAATTAAGTGTACATTGAAGATTTTGTATAAGAAATAAGTATACATTTTCGTCACGAACACGCGCAGCTGAACAAACACAGAGGTTATTCCAATATTAATTATTTTGTGAATTAAAACTAAACAACTGCCTCCCTCTGTAAACTATCATTACATAAAACAAACAGAGGGCTAATTGTTGTGTGGAAAACAAGTATTCATAAATGTGTTGCTCAGCATTAGATTACAACTAAATTGAATTCGTATTGTTCCTTCAACAGATTATAAACTTTAGTTTATACAATTTAAATTATGCGCTTCGGCTTTGCAATTTCTACTCTTTTTACACTTTATACTTTTAGTTTCAAATTGGCTGATCTAATCTAAATTTAAGCGAAATGATTAATTATTTAATCAATCTAATCAAATCGCCTCTGTGGTCTAGCGGTTCAGTTGTTGGACTTGACTGCATGAGGTCCCGGGTTCGAATCCCGGGTCGGGCAACAAAAAGAAAATTGGGTTTTTCCAAATTTCTTAATAAAAAAAATGTTGCTCGGGATAGGATATGTGCCCGGTTGGCGATAGGCTTGCCACCTATCACATTGTGGGACTTAGTATCTTCGGCTAGTCGTGGGTGCCCTGGTTGTGCCTCTGCCTACCTCTACGGGGATATGGGCGTGAAGATACTTTTGATTAATTATTTAATAACAACTCTATATTATATAGATACTTATTGACCCGGCAGATGTTGTTCTGCTATTTTTTTAAATGTAAGCCACCCTTATCACTAAAGGGTATTAAAAAATGTTGGTCGATTCTCAGACCTAAGCAATATGCTCATAAAATTTCATGAGCATTGGTCAAGTTTCGGAGGAGTACGGTAACTAACATTGTGACACGAGAATTTTATATTTAAGATCTTTAAAATACATTCGCATTTCCGAAGCTTGACGAATATAGCCGAATCACATTATCTAAATAGAACTACTTGTATATAACTTTATTAGTAAATTTTATAGAGATATTTGGCTGAATAACACAAAATACCATTAAAATTATTTACCAGCAACAAATACCTAGCTTTGCTTCAAATTTAAAAAAAAGAAAAGAATTCGCCCCAATCAGGATTTGAACCTGTACCCTTTCTTCTCAAGCCGACGAATGCTCTAACCATTTGAGCTACTGAGGATTCAAATCCTATGGCAAAATTTTTAATCCCTTTCTGAGTACCTACTATATGAGTTTATCGTTACAGATGAAATTCACATTTATGATAGCCATAACTTTCGTTTATCTCAAGGTATTTTTCAATTTTAGCACTTGCCCTGTGCTTAGTTAAATTACTACAAATTTTAAAGAAAAAAAGGCTTTATTTCTGTAAAATTAAAATGTCAGAATCGCCACCATTTTCTATTGAGCAGATATTTGTTTAATAAATCTGTGAATTTGAATATCATGTTTCCCAACTCTTTCATCAATGTCCATTTGATACAACGTTATTTAAGTCGTGGCTGAATTAATTGTGATATAATCAATCCAAATAATTTGTGGGCGCTGAGGCAGTGATATATTGAGGGCTACTAGCCGAGCCCTGTTTATTGAGAAGGGCATGAATTTAATTAACGCATAGATCCTAATTTATGTGATCGTTTTGATGCGAACACATTCTAGAACGTAACTAGAGGCTTCGTGATATTGGTCTTGGTTGGTATTTCATAACTTATGTTAGCTAAGTTTTTATTACAAGCTTTTATTGGACTTGCAATGTATGTTCGTCGGGATGTTTTTGCAAATAAATGTTATACTAGGGGAGCCCGAGGTGCTAAGACTGGATTTCAACGACGAATTCAGATGTCAAGTCGTCATCATGTCAATTTTATTGTAAAAGAAATTTTATTTTATTATAAAACTATTTTACGTGGAAGATCTCAAAGGATGGAGATAAGAATATTATAAGAGTTTATGCACGGGATCACAACTGATAATTGAACTCGTTTACACTGAACTTATTAAACTCGGTTTTCAATATGATCGGTGATATCAGCCCTAAATGTATGTAACTCCAGCGTCATGGAGACCTGTATGTACTGTGGGCTTATTTAATAATGAGAGTAAGGCAGGTTATGTAAAGGCTTTTTTACTACTAAGACCACTTATAAAATTTTATAAAATCTTAGTAGTGGTCTCAAAAACCACTAATCGGATCATGATAAAATTAATGCAAGACCAACCAAAATCATGACCTGCCTTTCTAAAAAATAACCATCAAAATCGTTTCTATATTGGCAGAGTAATAGTTGTAACACGTACAATACCAATAATAATAAAACACAGTTCCATAGACAACCTTCTGTTTTTGGTATCGCTTAAAAATACTACTAATTTTGTAGTTTATTTACCTTGGCAGATTAAACATACTTTATTTCTTGCAAAAGGTTGGCAACCCTAACCACAAATCGAAAATACCTAATTCATTTTAAATACAAGCTAAACTCTGACTAAGATTAAAAATCGTATCGATTAAAATTAACCTAAACGTGGGCAAATACCATTAAAAGATTCATTCATGATCTTAAAGATTGATTGAGAAATAAAATTTATTATGACAACTACTTCACTGGGTGAAAGTGAAATATTTAACTTAATAAATCTAATTGAAACTTTCACAGTATGTTATATTTTTGTCACCGGTTTCACAGATAAAAACATCAGAATTTATAAATAGGAGTAGATACGTAGGATTACTATAAATATTTATTTAGAACTAGCTATTGCCCGCAGCGTTTCCCGCGCGGTCCCACAGGAAAATTGTTTTGGGATAAAAATATCCTAAGTGTTAATCCAAGTTACCCTCTATGAGTGTAACAAATTTAAATTGGTTCAACAGTTTTTGCGTGAATGAGTAACAAACAAACATGCAAACTTTCGCATTTATAATATTAAAAGGATAGGATAGCATTTGTCTTAAAACTAAATGACGTTGAATTTTTGAATTATGTCATGTTTTTCTACAATATTAAAAAATTAATTAACAGTAAAAAAACAGAAAAGTGACACTGTTTTTGATCTGGTTTTTATGCAAGAAATCAGACCTACATTTTGAAAATACGTTTATTTAACCTGTTGGTTGAGAAGGAATAACGAGGTATTTTGAGTTAAAAAAATAGTTAAGTAACCTATAGGCGATTTCTATCAGTCTTAACCACGAATTGCTGTAGATATCATATAGATTACGATTATTTTGTTACCGAAATCTATGGTGGTTTTGGTATAACATTTAGTTTTTTTAGTTTCCAGTAGAGGCGCTGTTATGGACCGTACATTTTTACAGATTTTACTATAGCCCCTAAATTCATGGTTATTTTATTCGATTTCTCCGTCATTCCTGAACCGATTTCCAAATTTATTTTTTATTATAAAAAGCGTAATTTGTAGGTGGTTCCGTCACCACCGAGTCTAAATCTGATGACGTCTTCACTGGAAAACAAAAAAAACATTTAATTTTGTATACGAAGATGATTTACATTATTGAAAATTATAAATAAATCGATTCTATACTTCTTATCGTCGATGCTTAGTGGAATTCCATTCTTAATGCAATTTATTTAGAAATACTTGTACTTTCCACAATATATTTTACTAGCTGCTACCTGCGGCTTCGCCCGCGTTTTCACAGAAACCCGGTGTGCGATCGGGATTAAAATAGCCTATATGTTAATCTAGGTCACAATCTATCTGTCTTCCAAATTTCAGACAAATCCGTTCAGCCATTCGAGCGTGAAAGAGTAACAAACATCCAAACATCCATACTTACAAACTTCGCATTTATAATATTAATAGGATTATTTTTTATTTTTATGGTCTATCCAACCGGCTTCGCTATACAAGTATCATCAGGGCTTTATATAACATATTATTGTTAAAATATATTCTGGAAAGTACAAGTGTTTCTAAATAAATTGCATCTTAAAAATCGACTTGAGTTTTTAGCAATAGGTACTCGGTTAATTATTGGTCACTTTATTGAACCAATGCAAAACACATTTCCCTTTTTTCTCCACGGTTGAATTTATATACCTACCTACCTACTTACAAGCTTACTTTGTTCTGCTAATTTTATAAATTTTAGTGTAAAACTTGGGGTGATTCACCCTTATCGCTTAGGGGTATGAAAAATAGATAGAAGCCGATTCTCAAACCTACTGGATATGCTTATAAAATTTGGTGAAAATCGGTTAAGCCGTTTCGGAGGAGTACGGTAACTAGCACTGTGACACAAGAACTTTATATATTATAATAACATATACATACCTACTCTATAAACAACCTACAATATATTAAGATACTAAACATGTTATACCTACTTAGGTACATAGCCAATTTTTTGAGAAAACAGAAAACTCTAATGTCTGATACTAATTACAATTTTTACAGATACAATGTATTGTCAAGACACGACAGAATTAGAACATACACGTGTATATTAACAAATCCCAGGAATACTTCATGTTTCCCAACAAACCTGACCACTCAACAGTCTATGCATACGACTTCATTGTAACTGTACTCCGGCGCAAACCAGCGCCTGGCACGGACTGGCACCGCAGACGTAAGCACAGATAAGCCAATACTAACCCTACTGCATTCACATAGAGCCTTTTATCCCTTATCCACATATCAAAGCCTTAAGTAATAACCCATCCCTTCTTAATGATTTTCAACTTAAATGCAATAGATATAAAAGTGAAAATCGACAATTTCAATCGAAAAACGTGACATCTAATGTGTATTATTATAAATCTATCATTGGAATAGCAACATTAATACTTTAGATTTTAGTTGCTTTTATAATAGCAAGGACTTTAAAATGTGGTAGACGAAGAATCGAAATTAGCGAAAACCCGTGAAATAACGGTTCATAAGCGACTTGTTTGTTTTAATGGTTTTATTATATAGAAAACCGAACGGACCTTTGAGTATGTTTCATGTTTATGTCAGTGCTCGCTGGTGTTCCGTTTCAGAGAGTAGGGTAGCTGACAGTCTTGAACATGTGACCTATGAATCTGATACGACAGCGATAGTCCAATAAACATCTTATGATAGGTGATAACTATCATACCTACTACCTACTAATGTTTGTTTTAATGATTTTATTTTATAGAAAACGACCGGACTCTTGAGTACGTATTATTATGTCAGTGTTCGCCGGTGTTCCGTTTTAGAGAGTAGGGTAGCCGACTTGAACATGTGACCTACGATTCTGATTATGATAGCGATGCTCCAATAAACATTTATACCTAATAGATGATGGTTGCTTTATTATCAAACTGAAACTCAAATTACATTCCTTTCGTAGGTAGGTACCTACTACATAATAACAATTACACTAACTTGTTTGAGATAAGCTCGCCTTTTGTACAGTAGGTAGCTAGGTATTTATATTTGTATTTTTTCGCTGTCGATTCTCTGTCACGTGTACAATAAAGTGCATAGGCTTATCACTAACATCGTGACATCTGACTGTGTGTGTAGGAAACCCGAACTCGGATATTTTTCGAGTATTAAACCTAAGAACAGTTCGCGAAACGGAAGCCGCAGCGTTTCATAAGCGAGTAGCACACACAGTGTAAATATAAGTTAGCAGGTGTTGACACTGCCTACAAGAGTTCGAAATTGCAGGCATTTTTACTAGGTGGTAGAGTTTCGTAGCGACTCGCCCAGTTTAGTACCACCGCCTTACCTATCCCTGCCGCCATAACGTCATGACGTGTTCCGATTCGGAGGGTAAGGTAGCCGGTAAACTTACTTTTGCTCGAGGCCTAAAATCCCGGCCTCATGTTGGCAACGCACCATTACCACCTTTGGTGTCTCTAGGCGGCGTGAATTTCTTACCATCAGGAAATCCGTCTGCTTGTTTGCCTTCCAATATCATAAAAAAAAACTTAACAAAACATACCTAATAAGTACCTACCTATTTCTAATTTTAACGATAACTTACAAAGTTTACTTCTTGGCAAATTCATCTTAACCGAAACGAAAAATGGAACGCGTCACCTGTATTTAGTGGGTACCTCTATTAGGTACACGTATTGACGATACCGGTGTATACGGAGTACACGTACCCACTTTGGAAGCGGTATTCAGCGGTACAGCTACGTACGGGTATAAAACCTCTATTTCTAATATGGGTTCCAAGCCTTGCTTCGACGAAAGATATATTTTCTGGTTCCGGTAATATTGAACCAGTACCGGTATAATACCCTTAAAACAATGGCACAGGTACTATCAGTACAGCTAACGGCTTCGGTGTTGGTATTGCTCCAAGGCCATTACTACTGGTACCTTTGATACCGGTATTCTATGCCCCACTTGGTAGGAAAACAGAAACTGGGTTTTTAATCTTAATCGTAAGAATTGGGAACAACTTAGATAACTCAGGAACTATGCAAGAATGACGACAACAAAGAGTAAAACATTTACCTATATTCGAAAGTTTTCTAAAAAAAAGCATCTTCATGCCCATATCTCCGAAGGGGTAGGCAGAGGCACAACAAGGGCACCCACGACTAGCGAAGACACTAAGTCCCACAATGTGATAGGTGCCAAGCCTATCGCCAACTGGGCATATTTCCAATCCCGATCAACATTGTTTTTTATTAGAAAATTGGAAAAACCTAATTTTCTTTTTGTTGCCAGACCCGGGATTCGAACCCGGGACCTCATGCAGTCAAGTCCAACAACTGAACCGCTAGACCACAGGCGATTATAATCAGAAGAGTATCTTACTGCTTCTCTATTTTACACCAAATAGAGTTATTCCCCAAGAACCCGAAAGCGCTCGGAGAAAACATTCCAATTGAAAAGCTGCTCATTTCGAAATCAGTAGATAAGATGTCTGCGTTTAATTATTCAGTGGTTGGCGATAAGAGCAGGTAGTGCCAACGTAACGAAGGTGAGGTCACGGCCAGAAGCAGATAAGCCACGGTTCGTTCAACCTGATAATGCGACTCCTGTCAATGACGACGCGTGGTTCAAGTCATGAAAGACGTCTTGCTAAGAAGAAATTTCCTAAAGAACCTAAAAAGTTAGGACTGTTAATTATTAGTCTCCGACCTACAGGTTATAGGTCACAAAATAAAAATGTGGTGTCGTGGGACACCAGGTAGGAACGAAATTCCTTTGGCTAATGTAGAATCGACACAATTCATAGTATAAACTATGCATTGGCGGGGGGAGTGAGGGAGAAAGAGAAAGGTATTATACATTGCTCGCTTGTGTATACGACTGTCGCGCCTGCGCGCGTCTCATTTAACGGTTTTATTCCTTTTTTTCTGTTCGGTCGCACAGCAAAATCTCAATCTCGTCCAAGCCTGCCGTAAAGAACTTCGTTCCAAAAATTAAATAAGTTTAAGTGCGTTTTACTTCTTGCGAATTCCCTTTCCCCTTCTCTCACGGGAATCCCTTTAGTGAGTGGGATAAAAAATCTCCTCTTTAAAGTATCGCCGCTTTGGTCTGGCGCTCCAGCGTACTTGACTCCTTTTTAAATTTTCCCGGTTGGCGATAAGCTTGTGTCTAGTGGCTTCGGCTAGTTGTAGTTGCCCTTGTTGTGCCTCTTCGGGGACGTGGGCGGGAAGATACTATAACTTTTGTCACAACACCAAGTATCTACCAGATAAACTACTTCAGTAGAATCGACGGAAAGCGCTGTTAGTATACAAACAAAAACTCTAAAAGTGTTAGTAATTTGTTCTACCGTACCTTTTTATTTATCTGCACCTATTTTTTGACATGTACAATGTAAAAATTTACTCTTCTACAGTTTTATCAAAAGTATGACAAAGTTCTATCAAATACCAACAATGACAAGTGTACACTAAAACATGGACGAAAGTACTGCAAGGTTGAAGTAGACTATCCAGTCTTACATTGCAATAAAGATTATAATTTCAGCTTAAACCTTGGAGTATTTTAGCCTATCTTTATTGATAAGATGTTTAGACTCTACCGCCTCTACGACGTAGAGTGCCAAGCTCTCGAGTTACTCTTCCATTAATAAAATGAACAAATCTGAGTGTACACTTCATCTTAATTAATGTTTGAGTATTAATCACACCATAACATTAAGAGCTTTAATTTTAATTTGTTTTAGTACCGTTACTAAGTAAATCGTTACAAAATTTAACTATTACTAAGGTTTTTCGTCTCAATGGTCTAGCGGTCCGGCGTTGGACTTGACTTCTTGAAGTCCCAGGTTCGGTTCCCGGGTGGAGCAACAAAAATTGGAAATGTATATTTCCAATATTCTATTACAAAATAACGTTGCCCGGGATTGGATATGTGCCAGGTTGGCGATAGCCTTACCACCTATCACATCGTGGGACTTACTGTCTTCGGCTAGTCGTGCATGCCTTGGTTGTGCCTCTGCCTACCTCTTCGGGGATATAGGAGTGATGGTACTTCTAAGATACTAAGGTTTAATATATATTAGAGGGGGCAAACTAGCAAGTGGGTCACCTGATGTAAAGTGATCACCGCCTCCCACGGACGTCCATAACACCAGAAGTATAATAGACGCGTTATCGACCTTTGAGGAATGAGTACGATCATTTGTTGAAGGTTCCTAAGTCATACTCGTATGGAAATACCGCCCTTGGTAAATGATTCCCCAAAGGTATTGTGCGGGGTAAGAAAAGTGTTCGGAATCGCATGGTTGTAGACCACTACCCATCAAGGTACCACCAAGGGCACACCTTAAACTCGGACGCGACGTCTGCCGGTGACACTCAGTGGCAGGAATCAAACTAAATGAGTCCTCAGAGTATTCCCCATGATAGATGCGGTAGAAAACACTGAGTGGCCTATCTCTACCCAACACCAAAAGCCCATTAGTAATAAACCGATAGTTGACAATTCGAGTCGCTCACGTTGGATGCGGTCAAAAGGAAGAAGCTACACGTAGATAGTATTAGAGAGAGTTGTTATTACACATAATTAATCATTTCGCTTAAATTTAGATTAGGTCAGCCAATTTAAAAATGAAAGTGCAAAGTGTAAAAAGAGTAAACAGTGTAAAGCCGAAGCGCATAATTTAAATAGTAGGCCTATTTATTTAACAGTAAACAGGTTCCACATAATTTTATAATACTGACTAGTTCGCGTTTTTTAGATTTGATATCCCAAAAATTGAACACACTTTCTAGCTTTATTATATTAGTACAAATCCAGGCGTTTTGTGAATTTTGAATTTTTAATACATTCTTTTAATAAAAAATCATTTAATAAAATAGTCTAATAATTAACAAAGTCTTTTAAAATACTAGTCATATAGGTACTTAAATTCTTCATTGTCTTTTAAACGCTAAACAAACCCAAAGAATCCTATTGTTTTTGATGTTATACTCGAAGAAGTTCTCATTTTAAAAACATTGGCAAAGAAATATGTTGGCAAGTATACGCACTCAATTGGAGGTGTTGTCGCTGTACAAGATGTTTGCCGACAGTAATCTTACGGGAAGGCTGCCGAACACGCCCGGAACAACGTGACGATCGTCTATACGCCGACGATTTATTGACAGCTTTATCCAATAAAGTGCCATTCAGAATTCAATCATAATAAGTTGCTGTCAAAAAATAATGATGAAAACTATTTTGCGTTGTCTAAAATACATTTAATGACAATATTTAATAAAACTTCTATCATCTTGGCAATTCTACGATTCACCTAATAAAATTAATAATATTATTTTAAACCACAGTATGTTTCTTTGTGCCTAGACACATAAATTAAATAAAATCAAATGCCATGTAAGCAAAATATTTGTTTATGGTTTAAGCATTAATGAATTACCAATGTAGGTATATAAAAATAAACATCGTGAACGAACCAATATAACCACTGGTTTCTTGTCTATAGTTAAACTAAAGTGGCAGTCAAAAGAACCGTGGAACTTGTCAGTCCAAAAAAAGTGACCTGCTTTAAATTTGTCACATCAATTTTTCACCAACAACAAAACACATATACAGATACACGTAGTATAAAATTTAAAATAATCAATCCATCCTATTACAAAAAATGGACTCGTCGAAAACATGGTTTTCTAATATTAGATTGCGAATGTGGATGGACATAGGTACCCGGGGAGACCAAGGTTGCAATTCCACGATCAAATCGCTCGGATATTATCCGAGGGTGGTGTCAAGAGTCTCCGAAACCGGCGCGTTTGTATGAAAAGGGTAATGAATGTGAAAGAAGCTTGACAGGTTTGTCAGGATCGTAAGGTCTGGCAATCGATACTCTCTGCCAACCCCGTAAGGGACTTGGCGTGAACATATGTATTTATTGGGTATGAACATTTGTTACATACAAATAGCATGCCGCCACGTCATTCACGTGCAGCATTGGTTGGATATCAATTTTAGACAGTGTTTAGTTAAATAGACTCCCATTTTTTGTAATAAGTCGATATAAGTCTGAAAATATGTTTTGTTTCTTTTCCACATAGTGCCATCCCCGACGCGTCTATTACATGTGCAATGGCTGAATGAAATTGACGGGAGTTTCTTTATATCCGGGAATAAAAGTGCCGTCTCATTTCCCGGGATTGATACGGGAACTCGGGAGCACGGCGAGCGAGGCTTCTGAACAAATCAACTTACCCGGGTTTAAACAAGCTTTACGGGGGATAAGCCACGGAGACGGGAAGTGAAATACCCAGATTGCTTTTGTTATACAAGTTCATATGGTAATTGCTGACTTATGTTTTCGCTTTTTGTTTATAAACCGTAAGGGTTTGGCTATATGTTGGTACTTTTAAGCCGACTCCAAAAAGAGAATGTTGTCAATTTGACTGCATGATTTTCAATTGTTTTTTTTTTTTGCTTTTTTTTATTTTATACCAATAAGCAGCGAATAACCACGCAGTTCTTAAACTGAGAGATAGCCGTAGCGCATAGACACATAGTGCATTGCTATGTGGCAGGGATGCAAGTCAATTGCGGAAGTCAACCAGCTCCCCTAGCCCCCGGGCCGGTACATGAGTCATTAACATGAATAGGTAAG
>NJDC01005468.1:24021-39804 GCA_002245475.1 Calephelis virginiensis
GAGGTACTTAGGTACTAAAACCATTTTTTTTAATGTATAATTTCAAAGTAAAAAAAAAACCAAAAAACCATGTTGCAGATCTCAATGACGTCAAAGCAAAGAAGACATTGCAAAAACCGCAAATACAGCTGAGTCATTTACGCAAATATTATAACAAATAAAGTTATTTGTTGCTGTTGAAAAATCAAACAGGTGTTTTGTAAGAGGCAGTTCGTAAGAGACGAACGAAGGTAAATGGGTCGTTACTAAAAAAACTGCTGGCGGTCAGTCCCGTGCTGCAACTTGTTCAGGTCGTCGGCCAACGCCTTATCTACTCCTCTTGTCATAATGACAGTGTCCTGTTCCGGTCCGGAGGGTATGGTAGCCTGTAGACTACTTACCTGTAAAACCTCAACTAAAAGACAGCGACGTACCTATATCATTTAAATTCTAAAGCATCTGTAGGCTACTGTTAACTCTTACCATAAGGAGAGTCGTGTGCTCATTCGTTATCTTATCACATAAAAAACCATCAAGTTAAATACTTGATACTCTTAAATCTATCCGTCGAGTATCAAGCGTTCACGCCTAACTACACTGACCAACCGCGAGGCTCGGGTTCGATTTCCGACGGGGGCAGACATTTGTCTGAGGAACATTTAGATGTCTGCATTTCCGGGTCTGGGTGTTTGTTAAATTTATTCTGGTATCTATTTAAGTATTTCTATGTATTAGAATAATTGACTAACACCCATAACACAAGCATAGAGTTTGCTTACTTTGGGGTTAGATTTAATTTGAGTAACTTTTCCAGGAATATTTTTTTATATATTCTCAAATCTGTAGTACAGAATTTTTAAAGGGTGAGTCCGACTTGCAGGTGGCAACTTTTATAAATTTTACTTAACAGCTTTTGAGCTGTTGAAACAATTCTTAAAATCAGAAATCATTAGTCTATGTTATTGTTTTAAGTATGGTTTTAAGTGTTGAATGTTTATAGAGTGTTAATATTTATTCAGAGTCTGGTTTGAACCGCTGCATTAAAATTGTCAAAACAATACCTTAGTCATGTAAATTTGTCACGTGGGTTTGTTACATGTAGTGTGGTGCTTATCTACTAATATTATGTACCCCTCGTGATGGCATGTACAAAAACGTTATTTTATATTTCACACTACTCGAAGATACAGTGAGTGATAACACCATGATTGACATGAAGTAGATTTATTTTACCACACATAAAGTCACCACCTACTTTTGAGATAAGTCACTTCTGAGATAAGATTATAAAAATATGTTGTCACAGCTTTGTGCCTTTATATTGTAAGAATGTGAACAGTACAAAAAAATAAATTATTTACTTGATATATCTGAACATGAAAGTCAATTACGCTTTCACAACTAAATCGATTTTGATGATTTTTGGTATGGAGATAGTTGAAGACATTTTATGTTACTAGTAAGCGGCTCTCTCACAGCTGTCGCCCGTAGAAATCATAGATGCTACTGGATACATAGTATATTATTTATTCAAATCGTTTCAGTGGAGCCCTAAGAAGAGACACAAATCTTAAAACACGGTCTAAGTCGCCGGCAACAATTAGTAGACTAAAATAATGCAAACAATTAAAACTATCGTATGAGTTAAGGGGCCATGTATGCTAAAATACGTCAGCAATATACTGTTTTTTTCATACAAAGCAATTATGGATCTTTGCGACAAAAATACACAAAATTAACATTAATATGCTTTATAAGACTAGTGTTTCCAAAACACGATTCATTTCACTTTGCTCGATAGAAAAAAATCAAAAAGTCAACCCATTTTTGAAAGCAAAACCCATCTCTCTACTTCAATTATGAAAATATCGACACCAGATTTAACATAAACAAAGATAAGTATTATACCTAAAAGATAACTGTTTCAGTTTTTTTTTTTTTCAAATTACTTTTATAGTATCAAAAATAGTGATTTGGTGCTTAAGACTTAAGTACTTTAGAGCGCAATATTTCATAGTAATCATGGAACGAGGGAGTGCGCTGATTGGCTCTCCTGGCTGACTAAGTATGGGGCCTTAAGTTTAAACTGTAATAAACGGTCAGTCTGATTTGAATGTGGTTTTCACTTGTATGGTAGTACTTATGCTTTAACATAAAAAAAGTTGTATCAATTTATATTATTAATTACGTTTTGGAGGATTATATTTTGTGATAATTTTAAAACATACCTACTACCCATTAATTAAATTTATATGTAACCCAACATTTATGTTGATACACTTTTGTAGCAGTATTAAAAATACTCAGCAAGTCGCTACAAATTTTCGGGTAGATACAGTTAAATGCTTTATAGATTTACAGATCTTCGCCATCGTTAAATATTAGTTTCACACCCTATTTGTATCATCCATTCTAAACGGTAACAGAACACCGAGCATTCGCCGTTTTTATATTTGTCGAATTGAACAACGAGCCAAGCCGAGCAGAAAGACACATTGCTATAAACATTTTCATGAGCGTTCTAGTGAACGCTCTAGTCGATGTTCGTTAAAAAATATTCTTCACGATGATGTTAGACTGGAGGTCGCGTGTGCTGCATTTATATTTATTGATAATTCTCATTACGTGAAAAAAAAGAAACAGAGCAATTTTCGATGATCGAAGCTTGGCTCGGCAAAAAGCTCGAAGCAATGCTCGCTAGAATGCTCTTAAGAACGCTCGACAGAATGCTGGCTTAAATGTTCTCGTTGTTTTTTGTGATGTAACATTCACACGAATACTCATTACAAGTTAATGCTCAAGTCTATCAGCACCTTAAAATTACAAATTCGAAAGCGTATCCGCTTTTATGCATGTTCCGATTTTATGTCAAAATTGGCTGAATCAATTTGAACATACTTTTAACAGTGCATACGTGCAGGTTTGATGCCACCAATACACACACACACAAGCGCGCGCGCGCACTGATACTGAGACTTATAACACACCCGTCATATAATACACGAAATTATCCCAAAGTAAACCAATTATAAGCTTATGATTATGTGATGTAGGTATTAATTGGAAATATACATAGGTATATACCTACTTAAATAATAAATCGCATAATAAATGTAATAGACATCGAGCCTCAGAAATACTGATTAAAGTGTTCATCATACATCTGCCTGCCCCTGCTGGGAATCGAACCTAGCCCCGTGATTGTTTAGTAACGTAAAGCGTGTATGTGAAGTCTTCAACCACGGGAACGTAATATACCTCAACAATAGAGGCGGCTTAGATATTCTTGTTATGGATAAACAATCTCTACTACAGGAAAATATTATAGTAGTGATAACACCTTGGCTTTTGAATGTCAATATTACTATGTCCTTGTCACAGTTAGGGAAAATGTTTTGTCATCTGATTATCTAAATCTATGTTTGAAATATAATCTAAAATCATGGCCATGCTAGAGTTGCACCCTTTAGTTTTCATGATGAGTGGGAACCCAGGTTTTTTACTCTTCTTTTTCCATTTTATCACCAATTTTGGACATCGCCTCTGTGGTCTAGCGGTCCAGATATTTGACTTGACTTCGTGAGGTTTCGAGTTCGATTCCCAGGTCAAGCACCAAAAAGAAAATTTGTTTTTTCCAATTTTCTAATAAAAAAAATATGTTCGGGTTTGGAAATGTGCCCGGTTGGCTATAGGCTTGCCGCCTATCACATTGTGGGACTTAGTATCTTCGGTTAGTCGTGGGTGCCCTGGTTGTGCCTCTGCTTACCTCTTCGGGGATATGGGCGTGAAGATACATTACATTACCAATGGAGATTCCTTATGGATATATCCTTATTATATTATCATGTTCTTTATATTATCCAGCCAGCGTTTCTTTTGTCTACTTCTTTAACTGTTCCTAGTTACTTGATGCCGTTTAAATATTTAATTCTTTGAGAGACTATTCTCCCAGTTTACTCAGAACAAATTTTAGCCAGTTTTCTGGTTGTTTATCTGCTTTATCAGCTGCCACGTATGTGAGTGTTTTTATCATTGTTCATATCTACGACAATCAGCTTCTGCTTGTGGTCACTCTCCAACTTAGGTAACAAATGTTGTTAAAAAATTTAAAATACAATGTATTTATACCCCAAAGAGGTAGGCAACAGCAAAACTAGGTCACCAACGACTAGCAAAAGACACTAAGTCCCACAATGTGATAGGTGGCAAGCTATCTCATACAGTTATATATCGTGCCCGGTTGGAGAGAATCGTTTTTATTAGAAAACTAGCTTTCCCGGCGAACTTCGTTCCACCCGTTCAGTTTGTACGGGAAAACTTTTTTCCTAGTTTCCTCGCATTTTTTTACCCTTTTTCTTATCTTAAACCTTCCCTGGACTTGAACAAATAATTCAAAGCCAAAATTAGCCAAATCGGTTCAGCCGTTTTCGAGTTTTAGCGAGACTAACGAACAGCAATTGATTTTTATATATATAGATTGATAAAACACATTTCCTTTGTTGTAGATCGACCTGGCGATCTAACTCGGAACCTCGTGAAGTTAAGTCAACCGAACCGCTAGACCACATTGGCGCTCGAAACATGGCTCGTATTTTATCTGGATTAATCACTTTTCCCTTGAGGATCTCCATTAAACATCAACATACGCATCATAAGACCAATCGACAAACAGATAAGAATTAAAAATATAAGTAATGGGCTCAAACTTTCCAGCAACCCAATCATATTTCCTCAAAAAAGTTCAGTCTATATGACTACATTAATCACTATAATAAAACAAAGTCGCTTCCTCTGTCCATATGTCCATTTGAATGGTTAAATCTTGAAAACTAAGCAACGGATTTTGATGCAGTTTTTTTTATAGATAAAGTGATTGAAGAGGAAGGTTTATATCAGAGGTTCCCAAACTTATTTCATGTAACGCCCACTTTGAAAATCAGTTGTTTTGTAGCGCCCCCCCCTCGTTTTTTTCTCGTCAATAACCTCAATAACATATGGTTTTGCGCCTAGTTTAAAAAAAAACATTTTTTTCAAGATTTATACCGCCCCCCTCTAGGCTTCCAGCGCCCACAAGGGGGCGTTATCGCCCACTTTGGGAAAGGCTGGTTTATATGTATATTTCATAAATGTGCAATGCCGGGGCGGGCGGAGTTGAACAAAAGTAGAGAAGATATTACGTCTTACCGCTAACATTCCATGACCCTTCTATTTGATGAGCAGCTGTCGCTATCCCAAATTTGAAACCTTCAGGGAATTTAGTGTAATGTGCTTGTGCCCTAGAAAAAGTGACTTAATTATACACATGATAGTGGTCATTCGATATTATTTCAGGTTTAAAGGTCACAGGTCTAACACTAGGTTCCTATAATCAACGAGTCGTAATCCTTTAGTACAGAGGTTCCCAAACTTATTTCATGTAACGCCCACTTTGAAAATCAGTTGTTTTGTAGCGCCCCCCCCCTCGTTTTTTTCTTGTCAATAACCTCAATAACATCGCCTAGTTTAAAAAAAAAACATTTTTTTTCAAGATTTATACCGCCCCCCTCTAGGCTTCCAGCGCCCACAAGGGGGCGTTATCGCCCACTTTGGGAAAGGCTGCTTTAGTATAACCATTAGTAGTTTGGCTAAAAGTGACGAAGCGTTGATCATAGTTACACAAAATGTTTCGAGTTAAGAGTCTACAGCGAACGACCGAAGTTAAATATTTTACTATTCGTCCAAAAAAACTAACATTCGTCAGCAAAACGACTCGCTCCTTTACTATAGGAACCGGGCAAAATTCACTTTCCCTGTGGCTGGGTTTTTTTCCAGCGGAGTTTTTTTTCTGTTCATCTTTCTAGACTGTGTTTGATTCTAGTAAGTAATTATTTTTGCGCCGGCATCCCCAAAGAAATGGCAGAGGTATAACTAGGACACCTACAGCTAGCCGAAGGCACTTAGTCCCACGATATGACAGGTGACAAAACCAATCCCGAGCAAAGTTGTTTTTATTTGAAAATAAAAAAAAACATTTTGAGTTCCCGACCTGGCGATCGAACCCGGGACCTCCCGCGTTGAACGCCACCCTGATCCAATAGGCGTCACATGGTTTTTATTACAGAGCCAAACCACAGATTATATAAAAAAACAGATGTGGGTGTATCGGTTACAACTGTATGTAACATGTCTTACTGGCACTGAATACTTTGCCAAGGAATTGGCTTGAAGATATGTATTTATGTCTTATAAAGAAACTCGTATGCACGTTCGCTTTCAATGTTTAAATAAAATGAATGATACTAAAAATAATGAATGGAAGTTTAGATATTAGTTCAATATGCTGACGATATTAAGCAAAAAAAGGAGCAAACTACGTAGGAGCACGTGATACATAAAGATTAGCATAGTTTAAACAATAGCTACTTACAATTGTAGAGCTAATACGGTGACAATAATCGTCGCAGGCACCATTGTTCCGGCTGTCGGTGACGACTAGCGACACCGCACTGCTTGTTTCCGTTACCGACAGTTCTCTCTTATACCAGTAGAGTAGTAACGGTAATCTTAAGAGGATTCTTGTTGTCAATGCTATGGAATTTATAAAATATCTGACATCTCAAGATATTGATAGATAAGTGTTGATCTGTATAAATGTTATATAAGCTTGTGTGTGAAGTTAAATCTCTTTAGAGGTAGGCAGAGGTACAACTAGGGTATCCGTGATTAGTTGAAGATACTGCCATGAACCACTTGATAGTAACTAATTTAATAGGTAAAGAACCAACTTTCCGATCTCGGGCAACGTTGTTTTTCAAGTTCATTTTGAACTGGGCGATCCAGGAGTCAAACCCAAGACACATGCGAATATTTTTATTCATGTAAGTACAAGAACTATTGGAGTTAATAATCCATGTCTAACCGACTTAGAAAAAAGGAGGATGTTATATGGTCTACTCCTTAATTTTTTACAAGCTTTTATTTAACAACGTATTTGTTTATGATATTGGAAGGCAAACAAGCAGATGGATTTCCTGGTCAACCTGAGGTCGGGATGCTAGGCCTCAAGCAATAGTAAGTTTACCGGCTACCTTACCCTCAAAACCGGAACACGTCATGACGTTATGGCGGCAGGAATAGGTAAGGCGGTGGTAGAAATCCGGGTGAGTCGCTACGAAACTCTACCACCTAGACAAATGTCACGCTGTTAGTGATTGTAAACCTATGCTTGCCTTTTCAGAGCTGCCTGGCAGGAAGGCAGATGGTCTATTCTTCAAAAAAGCCCGGACCAACACGGATAGAACGGGGGGGTATGAATGTAAAATCAGATTCTTGGAAATACAATTTGATCCACTTGCCGGTTATTAAGCTGAAAGTTTGCATGTGTAAATCGGATAATAACGCAAAATTATTAAAACATGGAGCTTATCTGATGATGGCACTGGGAAGTATGGGAACTCCTAAAATTCTTAACATGATCGTGTTTGGGTTTATTTGAAACATGGTGTCCATACCCGGGTAAGTTGCTGCAGTTAACCAGATATCTTGTTGGTAATGACCCAGTTCGTATTTGCTTGCCTCTTACGAGCTGCCAAGAAGGACGGCAAATGGTCTAGAGCAGGGTTTCCCAAACTATTGGTCGTGACCAACTGGTGGGTCGCAAAAGAATATTGAGTGGGTCCTACCTGAAGAATAATACACCACCCTACCGATAACACAACACACTTTTACTTTTGATGTATTTCGTAAGACTTAATTAAATAAATACATTATTAAAATTATAAAAAATGTGTTCAACCTTAGCCCTTCATTCATATTACGTTACAAGAATATTTGTATAGATCTACGTAATAAAAGCTATTTTGAATTTGAATTTGAATATTGGTTACAGTTAAATGACCCACCCCTAGGGTCTCGAGTTTGGGAACTTTTTTTAGATGGATAGCCCAAACAACTTTGGGAACCACTGGTCTAGAGGTCTAGAGGAGCCGGACCAACACGGGGAGATAACATAATTTATATGTTGCTCAAGTTTTTTATAACTTAAGTAGGCGAGCAACCTACTCAGGTTGGAAACCTATGGCTCTCCTGATGGAAGAGATAATCGTAAAAGGCGAGCACTGATAAACTGAGTATTACCCAGCCACCAGTGAAGCAGAGTGCAGTTATTTGCCCGGGGTTCCGCAGCCTTAACTATTCCTGTCGCCATAATGGCAGTGTCAATCTGAAGGGATGGGTATCCGGGAGTTTTCACAATAGGCCTTACAACCCGGCAACAGGACTGCAACGCACCTAAAGCATCTACGGTGTTGTCACGAGAGCTTGTTCGCTCTCGTACGCCATAAAAAACCCTACCCGAGTAAGTTGATTTCATATGAGACCACTTCTGAATACATGACTTATACTCCTTTTTATAGTCGCTTTATAATCATTTTAGCGCAGTGGTAGCAATGGTGATAGTAGGACCTCCTCGGAAGCGCCGGCTTCGAAAAAAGGAGAAGGTTACGAAGTCATGACATCCCAAGGAAATGGAGGGAAATACTCATTTTTGTAGTACTAGTTTTTGTGGATACTTACAAACACTTAGAACTCGAAGTCGGTTTTTTTTGCAATTTTACCGCGAGTCTGTAGTCTGTAGTATGCATCATGGGTTTTTATGCAAGTCTCTAAACGTTTTATGTTAATACTCCTTTTTATTAGTTTTGCGACTTCTTACTTGATACATAAACAGACTAAGTATAGTAGGTATATATAACAAGCAAACGTCCGAACGTTCATTTCATAGATAGTACATTTTAACTTTACTACATAATTACAATTTTTACATGCAAATGTTAAAAATAAATTTTAGAGAAATAAAAGCCATTACATAAATTTTTAGCATTTATTTTTCAAAATTAAATTTCTTCTTCTAGTTGTTAGGAGGTATGCATTACCTACAAACGTCCCCGTACCTTTTAAAATAAAAAATATATACATAACTAATAGATAACATATTAATAAAAATAATACTGGCCCTACATCAAATAATAACTAATGACAAGTTAAAGCACATAACATTACTATTATTTATTAGTACATAAGAATATAACAAATTTTATTATTGCAATATCAGAAACCTACAGTAAAAATAAATTTTTCTATAATGCCCAGTTCCTATATTCTAGAAACGAGTTATTTAGATTACGGATAGTAGTTTTTTGAACGAATAGTAAGATATCTAGTTACGGTTGTTTGTACTACATTAAACGTTTTTTTAAAATATGAGAGAGGCTTCGTTACTTTAAGGCAATTTAAGAATGTATAAACTTGTGGAATACGTTTCGTTGATTATAAGAACTGGCCATAAATAAGCAATAAATATTTCATATACCACTGTATGCAAAAATATTCAGTAACTGATTCAACTTACGGATGGGTCCTTGAAGCGGTCATCTTGTGGCAATTCCCTTGTTGCCAGCAGTTGCTTATAATATTCAGCAGATAATTTCGGTGTCCTAGGACGGCTAGGGTCTGTGATGTCTACGTAATAGAATCCAAAGCGTTCCCTGTAGATATATGAAAGAAGCAATTTAAATTTTCCTTGTATTCTGCATGGTGGTTCCTTGTAGATGTGGTAGATTTTAGACGGGAATGAGCCGCTGAGGATTGAAATCCTGTGGCGAAATTTTTTAATCTTTTCTTTACCTTTTCCGCGTCTGGTTACGTCCTATAGATACTCAGTTCTGACTACCTACTAAATAAGTTATCGTAGTTCATTATCTATACTATTAATAAAGAGGAAAGATTTGATTGTTTGTATTGAATAGGCCCTAATTTTCGTTTCTCTTAAGGTAAATTTATACTCTGTAAATATGTTGGACATAACTACCCGTATAGGTACAGAAAAAAATTAAAAATTTCGCCACAGGATTTGAATCCTCAGTAGCTCAAACAGTTAGAGCATTTGTCGAATTAAGACAAATCCTTTCGCCTTAAGCCGACGAATGTTCCCGACACAGCCAACAGGTTCAAATCCTGTCTTTTTTTTTAAATTTGTAGAAATTTTACCCAATCACTGGGAAAGTGCTAAAATAAAAATACCTCTAGAAGACTTGCTTTTACGACGCTTTGCTCGTAGAAGCAACGCGACAGCTCGAAATACCCTACTTAAGAATAAGGAAAACAAGAAAGATTTTTCTATGCTATAAAATAGGGAGCAGACACTCCTCCTAAGACTGCCGTATCCTATAGAGACTATTGACGTATCTAATTGGGTTCATCGTTATTAATGTGCAAGTGATTTTGGGTACCCTACCCTCTACAATGGAACCGCGCAAACTGACAGTCACACTGACGTAACAAATGGGACATGGTGTAGAACTAGACAAACCACGTCACTAGTAGCAGAAAAATCAGAAGTATTTGGTGTTAATGGTTGCGACCTCGTCGCAAATCTCGGATGACTTGGGTATCAAAATGCCTACTGATTATTTGTGCCGTTTTAAAAATCGCAGTAAATTGAAAACGTATACTGTGTTCAATAATTTAAATTAAGCTTCTTTTTCTTACTTATAAAAATGAAAGGAAAGGAGGGAAGTAAATGTTCTATTTCCTTTGGTCATAGCAACATGCCTGGACAGATGGAATAATTGTGCTTATTATTTTTTATTGGGTTAGTTATTGGCAGGAGAATGTTCATATTAAAAAGATCAATGTTCATAGTCAGGACTGGAGAAGGTATGTCGGCTGAGCTAGTTTGATTGTAAAACTTTGTTTTCCCCATGTTGGTCCGGGCTCCTTTGCAGAATAGGCCTCCATACCATGCAGCTCATAAAAGGCAAGCATAGGCTTGGCGAAAATTTCTTACCCAAGAAATCCGTCTGCCTGTTTGCCTTGCAATGTTGTAAAAACAGCAGATTTATTAATTAATACACATATAAGTCAAACATCAATATAACTTACGAGAATCCAGCACGCCATTCGAAATTGTCCATAAGGGTCCATGCAGTGTAGCCAAGTATTTTGACATCGTCCTCGTAAAGTACGTGCAAAAGTGCACTCAAGTAATCCTGAAAATTTTTTTACCAAATCAACTTAGATTTAAAAAATGCAGATTTATGCCTTACTATTGCTGGAGTGATCTCTAAGTAGAGATCGAAAGAGTTCGACAAAGGTTTGCCAAAATTGGTACCACTGCTTTTTCCTACCGCTAAAACATTGTCATCCTGTTTTTCAGAATCAAATAAACCTTTATTCCCTTTGACTATGGTCGACATTTTTATAAACTACCACCGAATTGGAATCGCGGCCACACACTGAGAAGATCCGGTGAAAGAAATTCAGTTTTGGTAACTAGTATACTTATGAACTTAACTCTTAAAATGTTCATAGCGCCTAGGAAATATATCTGCTAATTTCTTAGTATGATATTATTGATAATGAAAAAAACAGAGATATTTTACTTTTCTGCTTTGATTGGATATTTCAAAGTCTTGAACATCTTTCACAGAAAGATATTTAATGTCATCTCTCAAGTCGCGCTGAAGTCGAGCACTTTCTGGTTTAAGATTTACATTTGATCCCAAACTTACAAATAGTTTCAACAATCTTTTCTATATGTATATCTCAACACACCATTACCACCTTTGGTGTCTCTAGGCGGCGTGAATTTCTTACTATTAGGAAATCCGTCCTTGTTTGCCTTCCAATATCAATATTATCCAATATTTCTATAAATTTTAAATAAAGAAAAAAATTCGCCCCAGACAGGATTTGAACCTGTAACCTTTCGTCTCAAGCCGACGAACGCTCTAACCAATTGAGCTACTGATCCAATATTAATCCAAAGATTATCTCTTAGATTCTTTATCTAACTCTTAAATACAGTTTCGTGGAAGTTTTGTATATGAATAATTCAATGGGTTTCTGGTTTTGAAAACATGAGGAAATGTACTTACATTAAAGTGTTGAATGCGTCCATAGTCCTCCAAGGTACCTCGGTCCGAAAACCCAGTTTCAGTGATATAGATGAGTGGGTCGTTGTACGAGGCTTTGCACCAGCGCAAAAGATTTGCAAACCCAGTTGGGACCACCTGCATGAATAATCAGATACTAAATATTGTAAAATGGCTACAAGTAAGCTTCAATTAAGAAAATACAGGCGACTACGCAAAGATTAAGATTAGATTACCCATTGTAAGAATGTAGGCAAAGCTGCGTCCCACAGGTGCTCCTTAGGAACCAGATTTTATAATAGCTGTTTTTTGTCGCTTATTAGATTTTTAATACACGCATACACAAAGTCACAAACTACAAAAAATTAAACTTCTGAAAAGACTGGACCAATTTTCATAGTTCTTTAAGTATCTTAAAGTACTATGACAATCTCTCCAGTCTTCAACAAGTTCCAAAAATAAACTGATATCTGTACTGAAGGTAAATACTGAATCAGTGGCCAGAGCTAACACCAATTAGGCAATTTTCTAATAAGCTCTGATTTACCGAATTTCTATGTTTTTACTATTTATATGTTAATTACCTTAATCCAACTATAGTAAAAGACATTACCCTGAGCCATTCAGAAGCTGATTCACCACCAACATTCATGCTTGTTACAGCTCCAATGTCTTTCAACCAGGAAGGGGACTTAGCAATAGGATCGACTCCTGGCCCGGTTATCAAATGTGTGGTGTAGTGGTTAATGCCTAGGAAGTCTGATGTGCCCTTAATTCTGGCAATCCAATAATCGTCAAACTGTTGCAGACGAGGCTTAGATAGTCCTTCCAGTTTGCTTTGCAAAGCGATGTTTTCAATCATTGCTGCAGGATATCCTCCTTCTTCAGTAAAGATGGGATTAGCGAACCATCCAAACTGGAATAAAGAAAAGGAACTAAAAGATTCAAATATTATGAAAGGAGTGCAACAAGAATAGGTTTCAGAACGCTTCTGAACTTGATTTATTTGTTCTTGCATGCTTATCAGTTTGTGATTTCGGCTCTGGGTTATCATTTTGTAAAACTGCTGCATCAATTTCGATTTTGTTATATGTTATGATTTCCCTACAAAACTCACGTTAATTACGGGAGTCGATGAATATTCGGGGTACTTAGCCTACATTTTCATATCCTAACTGATTTCTATGGAAGACTAAAAATTTTCACAACTCGAATCTGAAGCAGCTAGTGCTTATTACATTTTATTATTAACAATATTTTAATAAGCACATTGTTACTTACTTTAAACTGATTCGCGATTTCCGCCAACGCCACTTGTTCTGCATTTTCTGGATCACTAGGCTCGTACCAAATGGAATTGATTGAAATCATGATATTCCCGTTTTGCACGGGTCTGTAAACATCATTTTTAAAAGTGTGTCACTGCATAAATAGTTGCCAACACCGTGACTATAAATACCGGGAGCTTTCTTCTCATCACCATAGGCATCTTCACAGATTTCATAGGGTTCATTGAAAGTTATCCAAGATTTTATTCTGTCACCGAACTCTCTGAAGCATAGGTCTGCGTAGTCAACGTAATAATCGATCATCTTTGGGTTAGCCCAATCACCTAAGTCTTGAAGAGATTGAGGTAAGTCCCAGTGGAATATGGTTACCTGAAAATTCAATTTAATACATAATAACCGCTCTTAAAAGTATATTTCCAAACAACTCTTCTTCAGCTCTTCCAAACAACTCTACCAAATAATTAACAACCGCTTCAAAATTACATTCGACTGCAGTTTAAATATCGAGTCTTTTTCATTCTAACCGAAAACAAATTAACAGACATGTTAGTAAATAACAAACATGGTAACAATGAGTTTAAAATTTGAGGTTAGAAAACTAAGCTTCTTAGTTTACCTTCTAGATAAGTTAGTTAGGGCGATAAGTTTAAGTTAAACGGTAGTAATCTCTTTTTAATTGAGTCTCTTAACGCACACATTAATTTTAAAATATCAGACTCTGGCAGCCCTTGATTTTGAAAGTACATGAATTCAAGACATCGGTTGTGAATGATACAGAATACAGTAGTGGTGACAGTTATGGTCCACTGTTGGAAGAGTGCTGTGCAGCAACTTGCCCGGGTAGGGATCGATCGCTTTACCTTTTCTTCAGTGACACCGTCATGTTCTGGTCTGGTGGTCTGGTCTGGTCATAGGGAAAGCTGGTGGACTTTCACATTAACCTAGCACCCCGGCCGCAGTATAGGGACGCCTCTATAAAATGTGATGTGTGGTGTCTGTGGACCTCGATTATCTTTTACCATAATTATTCTGCGTGCTTATTTTCTATCTTTTGCCACAAAAAAATAAATACTCATTTATTTATTAAGCTAACTCCAATTTCATCATTATTAGGTTTAAAGATAAAACATACTCACAAGTGGCTCGATGTTTTTCGCTTCCAAAGCATCAAGCAACTCATTATAATAGCGGATTCCGTCAGGGTTTACATAATCAATACGACCAGTTGGCAAAATTCTAGACCAGGATAGTGAGAAGCGGTAGAAGTTCACACCGATGTAGGCAAGCTCGTCTACATCTTCTTGGTATCTGTTGTAGGAATCGCAAGCTATATCGGCATCGGTTCCGTCGGCTATCATCTATGGACGATTGTGTGTGAAATGGTCCCAGACATTCTCAGATTTACCTATTTTAAAAAAACGAATTATTAAAAACCAAAATATGACGTATCACCAAAATATATCGCCTCTGTGGTCTAGCGGTTCAGTTGTTGGACTTGATTGCATGAGGTCCCGGGTTCGAATCCCGGGTCGGGCAACAAAAAGAAAATTGGGTTTTTCCAAATTTTTTAATAAAAAAAATGTTGCTCGGGATATCACATTGTGGAACTTAGAATCTTCGGCTAGTCGTGGGTGCCCTCGTTGTGCCTCTGCCTACCTCTTCGGGGATATGGGCGTGAAGATACTTTTTTTTAAAATATGACCATTAAACTTAACAAACATGATAAGGTCGTGATACCTTTATAGATTTTGTATGAACATATTAATTTCAAACCAATATTTCATATCGGATATGATTAAAATAATTATTGTAGAATCTCAGAGCCGTCACGTTTTTGGAGATGGGTCACAAAATAAGTAATTGCTGTGTTCAGTAAAACGAAAGGCAAGTAAACTTGATTCTTAAGATGTGTAGCTACTACGTCAACACGAAGCGAGTAGTGTCGATTTACATTATATATGCAAGTTATCAACATTTAAACTGGAGACATGGTTGTAGGTTCATATAGTGCTGACCGTAGATAATACGATTATCATGACTTGATGTCAGATACGGTTTTTACTACTGGTTTAGACGTTAGACTTCTCAAAAGGTACACCGCTTTGATCAACGTTAACAGAACGTCTGCCACTACGTACACAGCCTCCCCGGTTACGCAGTCGTCTGGATAAAACGAAACCATTATAAACGACTCCGTTACCCAAATGTATTTCTTAAAATATTTTCAATCTACACAACTCCGACTACATTATTCATATGTAAAGGAGATATTGGATCTTACCGCTAACATTCCACGCTCCTTCTATTTGATGTGCAGCTGTGGCTATCCCAAATTTGAATCCTTCAGGGAATTTAGTGTAATGTGCTTGTGCCCTAGAAAAAAAATGATATAATTAAACACATGATAGTGGTGGTATTACAAGAAATTAAATGGATTAATGATTGAGAAAACATATATAAAATGCGAACGTACATGGTTTCAGATACATACTGAGACTTATGTTGAAATTCCATGACTAAATCAATAGGTTTTTGACCGCTGGTGGTATCCAAACTTTGATTGAAACAGAAATTTGTGTAGGTAAAGTTAGGCAGGTGTGTAG
>NJDC01005473.1:0-24172 GCA_002245475.1 Calephelis virginiensis
GTCAATGATGTTGTTGCCAAATTGGTATTATACATATCTCGCTATCTGAGTTGAAGGAAAGTCGAAATACAACACAAATGTATGTTTTTGGTATGATGGTTTATTCTGGGCGGGTGAAGTCGCTAGCGTGGGCTAGTGTTTTATATCTGTAATTATCAAATGAAGTAACAAATCTCACCTGAGATTTTCTAATCATGAATGGTGAGCACGATTCAGTTTATTAAACTGCGGATAGTAGTAGTACGTTGTGAAATCAAAGGTTATTTTCTTATGATTCGACTAACTGTTGCCAGCAGATCCGTTCGCGTTATAACATTAGAAGCTTTTATTAAGTATGACTCCGCTTCTACCATTGACTTGGTATTTATTGTTAACGTGCAGCACTGATCCGGTCGAACTTTGTGGGAGTTAGGACTCTACCACTCAGTAGGTATAGGCGTTTCAATTTTCAAGTAAAATCACAACTCAAACTTAAACAAAACGCGTAGGTAGTCTACGGTTTTTTTTTTTTGAATGACTTATTTGTTTATCTTACGATTTTTTACAACTTCACCGAACTTTGTGGGCCGAGCAGAGTGCTCAGCCCAAAACATCATTATTTAGATGGATTGGGCTGTTACCTACAACGCCAGCACCAAGGGCTGTCTCACGGGAGACCGTACCTCGACTTGGTGTTGCGTTCTGGTTACTGGGTGGACTTGGTGGAGGAGTATTTGTGGCTCGTCGCTCAGCGTTAGGCGCCGGGCGCAAGAGAGGTCTACGTCGCCGAGACCGGCGGCGACGGTGTAATGTTATGTCAGTCTACGGTTTGCATCCGTCTGAACCGTAGATTTTATTTTTATTGGACAAATTACACAAATTTATAAAACCCCAAAGTAAGCAAAATTATTCTTATGTTATGGGTGCTAGTCGATGATACTAATACCTCAAACCACTTATAAGTATTTTATTAGTCTAAGACTTATACATACATTATTATTAATAGACTTATATATTTCTTATATATAAATACAGAGAAAATGCTGTAAGAAACATAGTATCTTCACGCCCATATCCCTGAAGAGGTAGGCAGAGGCACAACCAGGGCACCCACGACTAGCCGAAGATACTAAGTCCCACAATGTGATAGGTGGCAAGCCTCGCCATCCTGAGCAACATTTTTTTAATAGAAAATTGGAAAAACCCAATTTTCGTTTTGTTGCCCGACCCGAGATTCGAACTCGGTACCTCATGCAGTCAAGTCCAACAACTGAACCGCTAGACCACAGAGGCGATAAGAAACGTGTGGGTACAAAAATAAATTTAGTCAACATGCCCAAATTTGGACTGAAATTTAGATGTTCATTACACAAATGTTTGCCCCCGTCAGAAGTCAAACCCAAGCCTTACGGTTGGTCGGTGGAGTAAAGCGGGTACGCTAACGTAAAGTTTCCTCCAAGTTTGTTTACAACCGCCTAGAACGACTTCTATTCTTTAAGGTTTTTTGATACAAGCATCGTTTTTCCAAATGTTTAAATTAGTTTTCTTGAGTCAATCAAACCTCTATATTTTAATTATGTATTATGACATTTAAGAAAAACCGTATAGCAGAGACATCTAGAATGAAAATATTGTACTTCCTTGAAAGTACAATTTCAAACGATACATTTTGCTACTTGATACTAGATGGCACTGCTATGCAGTCAACTCTAGTATTTTGTATTTTCAATTGTTTAAAAAATGAATGAACGAACTTTTTATTATGCACAACAAAAGTAAACACAAATTAATACTCATTCCCAAAAAAACCGCCCCCTCGTTGGTCAAGTGGTTAGCGTACACGCCTAACTACACCGATCAACAGCGAGGCTCGGGTTCGATTCCCGACGGGGGCACGCATTTGTGTGATGAACATTTAGATGCTTGCATTTCCGGGTCTGGGTGTTTATTAAATTTATTCTGGTACTCTATTTAAGTATTTTTTATGTATAAGTATCGTTGACTAACACCCATAACACAAGCATATAATTAGCTTACTTTGGGGTTAGATTCAATTTGTGTGACTTGTGCAGGGATATTTATTTATTTATTTATAAGACTGCCTTTTGTATAAAGGCGGTCTTCTCAAGTCTTCAAAGCAACTTTGTTTTGGCAATAAGACCTTTCGACAACATTTTTGTCTAACAGCCGATGATAACCAATCCTAATCCAAAAATTGCTGTCCGAGATTGATATTTCGATCCATTTTTATGATAGAGCTTGTCAATAATATATCTGCGGACAGGATTAATTGAAATCTTTAAAATCAATCTATTCATAAAGAGCTGTAGGGTTAGGTACATACAAATTGAAAATTGTAATCGTATAAGTATGTCATTTAAGGTACTTTTGAACACAGCACAAGCGGAATATTAGTAACATTTAGTTAAGTATAATAAATTAAACGAATCCGATAAAATAATTTGTTGTTTGCTGTTAGCCAAATGTTAATGATTCGCCAGTTTTGTATGAATTGCTAGTACCTAAAATGACATACTCAATTCCAATATCCAATATTGCATAAATAGAGCTTCAAGAATAACCCTACTGATCACATTGGATCACATATTTAAGATTGGCCCCTGTATAAAAATGACAGTTGGTGCTTACCTATCTTTCCTTATTTTTAAATTTTGACAACCGTTCCATCGGCGTCGCATAAACCTAAAAAGCTTAATAAAGCCCGGTAAAATCGTAAAAACCGCGAGTAAACCGAGCGTAAACTCCCTCACTCACATAAAAATATAAATCAAATTGTTCAAAATATATAAAAATGTTCTGGATCTAGTTTTGAATTAACTAATATCGTAAACCATCCGTAGTATAGTCTATTTTAGGATGAAGCTAAGTTTTAGCCAAAATGTCTAGTGATTATTTTTTAATAAATAAAATAACCGAAATAAGGCGATTTCGCCTTTCGCCTATTTGCGTCCACAAAATCCAGATCGCGTCCACCCATTGACCAGTTTGCGTCCACCAACTTATATAGGGGTTACGGGGAGATTTTATTAAGAAATTTGATAGAAATATTGGGTTTCAACTATTACTGTATAAAATACATATGTTCACTCCTAGTCCCTTGCTGGGTTGGCAGAGAATATCGAGTACCAAGTGTTACTAGCTCCTTCACAATAATTACTTTTTTCATACAATAAAAAGCTGGTCGTGGAGATTGTAGTGACAAGAGTTGGCCGTGGGTTAAAATTGACCATAGAAAGTCAACTTAGGTCTTCCCAGGTAACTAAGTACATCTATCCACTTTCGCAATATATGTCTGTACTGGCAATCTTTCATCTGCTATTCTCACAACATGAATGAACCAACGGAACATGCCCTTACTCATTATTGTACTAACACTTTTTTAATCCCACTCTTTCTCGGATCTTACTGCTACGAATGATTTCAATCAAACTATCTACCCCTGCTAAAAGCACTACCTGGACAAACAAACTCATTTGTTTATTCCAGCACTACTACGTCTACTAAAACTCTTGAATACGTTCTGGCTACATCTCTTTCATATGCTATTTTGGTTTCATTTCGTATTCAAATGTAGATAAGGACGCCTTTTTCTTTCCAATCAACATTCATTAGTTCATTAGGTACTGTTTGCAGCTCAGATGATTTGGAGCCTAAAATTACATCATCGATTGTTTATATCAGACAGGTCACCATATAATTTTTCTGTTTTTATTCAAAATATCTTAATTCTAGAATAAAGGCATTTTAAAATATTTAGTAGGTTTTGTTGGATCTGCAGTAAGTAAATTTTCTTTTATAGATTTCACATCAAGCACGTCCATTCCACAAACATTTTTAATTTTCCTTCAATTTTTTTTCCTAACTATTATTACCTATCATGTTCCCTCTTTCATTGAAATGCTCTTTATCTTTATTATTTTCTAATGAAAACATCGTCATCCGGGATAGAACATGTGCCCGGTTGGCAATAGGTTTGCCACCTATCGCATTGTGGAACTAAGTATCTTAGGCTAATCGTGCGTGCCCTAGTTGCACTTTTGTCAATTTCTTTATGGAATTCGAGCCTGAATATACTTACTTAATTGTCTTTATGTATTTAAAATTTATCATGCAACTGCTTGTGTATAAGTGGAAGTTCAATGTGCTTGTTCCATTCCGGAGCGGTGGTGGGTACTAATCCCGATGGGATTGCACTGGATGGACAATGCACTCTACCGACTACCACCTATTTATAAGTGTCTGATTCAATTTTATAAAACAGTTACGTAAGATTTAGTATTTAAATAAACAAGTGCACGCAAACTGGTGTATAGTATAATCGGTCCATCCAGTTTGCGTCTAGGTAAATTTCGACATCTATATCTTTTTCTATTACCATAATTAAGTGGACGCAAATTGGCTATTTAAATAAGCATAATAATAATGGTAAAAATAAAATAAAACCCCGTCCTTATGACATATTTCTTTACATTAAAATAAAGGATCAAGTTAGAAATAGAAAGATGAGTTTGCGTCCACCCTGGACGCAAACTGGCTAATTCGTAATATTGGTATACCAGTTCGCGTCCCCTCATTTTAAGTCTAAAAAATAAAATAATCAATCAAAATCATCAATATTTTTATTCTTTTAATCATTTTCAAGGCCTAGGAACACATACAATCTTTAATTAAACTTAAAACATTGAAAAATTACGTATGAAACGCATGCCGGTTCACTATTTTTTTACTAAAATTATAGATATTTACTTAACTTTTTTAAATAGGTAAGATTAATTATTTTTTTTAAACAGGAAAAATTCCTAATATATTGTATAATAGGCAGAAACGACTTTTGATTTCCCTAATTTGTTAGTACACTTATTTTTAACGGTTTTTTAAACGGTGTCCGTGAAATGGACGCGAACTGGGGCGTGGACGCGAATAGGCTCACATACCAACCCTAAATTTTCACCCTTTTATCACCAACCTCTATTTTTTAATAGTCACTTTAGTAATTTAATCATTTTTTATCCCGGGTCGATAACTGATCAATCGTCATTTAATTAGTTATATGGCAAAACAACGTTTGCCGGATCAGCTAGTAACTTATAAAATATATAAGGTTGCCACTTGCCTGGGATTGGATTTGTGCCCGGATTGTGCAAATTAGCAAATTTAAATCTGACTATTTTTATTTAGCAGCAGTTTCATATTGATCTAAATTATTACGTACCTACGTTATTGAAGATTCGTAAAGTTTTGACACAACAACTTCCAGAGTCATAGTGCTATTCTTTAAACTTAAGATTGGTTTTATTGAAAATTCCCATGATATCATTCAGATAGAAATTTATTTTCATCTCGTACCCAAGTTATATTAAACGAAATTAAATCGCGCTACAAATGCATACATACCATCACATACCTACAAAATAATTAATAATTTTAAGCGATTCCACAGAATACACTATGAGTGATTCTGTCCTATAAGTTAGGTAATATACTATATGGTCGACATTTACTGGAATTTGGCGTCGAAGTGGATTGCACGAATGATAGCTAGATGAATACGTAGTAGGTATTACTACGTAATCTAAGGCTAGATGGTATTCTGGTAAAAAAGGTAGGATGCGTTCAGAAATATAATTATATTTTTTTATGATATCGGAAGGCAAACAAGCAGGCGGATTTCCTGATGGTAAGAAATTCACGCCGCCAAAAAGTAAGTTTACCGGCTATCTTATCCTCCGTACCGGAACACGTCAACGGCAAGCACTGACGTTATGGCGGTGGGAAAAGGTAAGGCGGTGGTACCAATCCGGGCGAGTCGCTGCGAAACTCTACCATGTAGTAGGATCTCACGGTGTTAGTGACGGTAAGCCTATGCTCGCCTTTTACTAGCTGCCTGGCAGGAAGGCAGATAGTCTATTCTGCAAAGGAACCCGGACCAACACCTCTAGCTTATAAATTCAAGTAAATGTCTAGTTAGTTATGATGGAGTTTAAATAACTCAAATTATTCTTAAACGTGTATTAATTAATTTAAAAAAATCTGAAAAAGATTAACGTTTGGGCATTAATACACCCAACCAAAATTTTTGAGGTTAAAATATGTAAAAGAAATATTCGAGGTTGAGGTTTGCAGCCCTCTTTACAGCGTTTATCGTCCACCTAATGCGAGATTAGCAGTAGATCATGTCCATTCCATCCTGTATAGTCCAATAACTACTGTTGCTGCCGATAACTGGAATTTCAAGCATATCATCTGGAATTCCAGCCACTCCAACACCACAGCAGTTCTCCGACGCAGAGTCCCGGGGGTATTCAGTCAACAAAACATCTGTGGTGTCTCTAGGTCATGGTAGTCACTAACAGGAAGGCCTGTGTGCTTTTTCATTGTCTAAACATATTAATAAACAGAGATAATGTTATGTGATTGCGATTGTGGCAAAAGAAGTTTTGCATTTTTTGGCAAAGATAACTGTGCCTTGTGAGTCAAGATTGTAATAAAACGCAACAATTTAAATAAATAAAGCAATTAAATTCATGTTAATTTATTAAAATATAAATCAAACCAATTAGGATAGTGTGACAACAACATTATAATATCATTTTGATTAATTAAGTGTATTTTTTTCAAATATTGAATGACAGTGTGCACATATGATTCTCTAAGATGTAATGGAATATCAGAGAGGTCAACATCCATCAAAACTATAATGTGAGTTAAATGTAGAGGATAAAGCATTGAGATTAATTTATCTTGATGCAGTGATTTAATTTTATCAATAAATGCTTTAATTAGCTTTTGTATTAATACATTAAAGTTTGATGCAATGAAAACATAGTTTAATATACTACAGCACATTTGGAAACATTGACTTGCTTGTATACAGCTTTTTATAATGTTAAGAAGGTTATCATTTTGAGATAGCATTTTTTCAAAATCTATTTCTTTGTATTCTAAAACTTGACGTGAAACATTTAAAAGTATTATTTCTATTTCACATTTGATTTTTATAGACAAAGAACTCTGCAAGTCAGCATTTTGGAAATTTTTGTCACTCCAAAGTTGTTTGGCTAGTTTCAAATATCTAGGATCATCTACATCCCAGTGCATAACTGATTTAGACAAAATATCTAAATATTTTTTACTATTTAAATTCAATAATGCTTGAACGATTTCTGGATTTTGTGTAGATTTTGAGGTGTTTATGTTTAATTCTTTGAAATTAATTAAAAAATAGTTTTCTACACATTTTTCTATGTCTTCACATGTGTTTCCAACTGTCCGTTTCTCTATTTGCTGTTCATATAACTTTATTAATAATTCAATCACACTATCATCAATTTTTAAGTGATCTTCTGAGTGACGTTCGTCACATAACCTCCGAATATTTTCCAGTACCGATGTTCTCAAACTACTATTAACATTTGAAGTTTGAGAAGATATTTTAAGTATTTTAATTAAACTTTTCGATAATATTTTAGTTATGTTTCTGTCTAACAAAGGATTTGTGTATGTGAATTCTGGACATGTCTCATTATTGGATTTGATCAATTTTTCAATTACCAAATTGTTCATTCTTAAACCTGAATTGTTATCTTTTTTATACGTATCTTCAAAATTTTTATTGCATTCCACTCTCACAGTCCACTACGGTTACATGATAAACAGGCCTTGTTATTCATTTATTAAACCCAATTAAATTATAAATTAATCACATCATTATCACAGAACAACTATAGTGAACTATAGCACAGAATAATTATAGTACTCCGACAAGAAATTCGAATACATACAAATACTTTGGGATCAAAATGTCTTACAGCGCCATCTCTTGGTGCCCACAAACATAAGTAAATTTTATAGGATATCCAACCCTCCCTGCCATTGTTTTCATGGGAATGTTTTGGAAATAACAAGATCAAACTAAAGTTTCAATGATAAACATGTTGTAATGTATTAATTAATAAACACAGACATAGTAAACTGTATATTATCAAAATTTAAATTTTATCAGTAAATTAAAAACAACAACATACTAGAACACTTTTTATTTTTACTCAAATTTTAAACAAATCATTCTTCTATTACAGACATATTATATTACATCTTTTACGTACTGGGAAATGATACAAACAAAGCTTTTTTATGGTTTCTTTCGACGTTGTTACAAACACAAAAATTATTTCACTATCTCATTTTTCTATATATATCAGTATCATTAAACTTTTATTCCGTAATGGAGGAATCAAAGCTATACTTTAAAATACGGAAAACCACTTAAATACGTTAGAATCACAAGAAAATATAGATATTGCGTAGTTACACAAATTCACCATTTTACCTAAATTCCACGAATTCTTAACTTCTAACCATAGACCATAGATTCCGTAATGTTGCCATTTGGTTTTTGGTCTTAGCACAATTATTATGTCACTTTGAAATTTGAAAACATATTAACACATTTTATTGTGGCGATTAATTTGTTTTTGCTTTTATTGTGTATTTAATTTTTGTCACACATAATATAGTTTCAGAAATTACTGTCAATCAGGAGAATATTTAATCAGTTTCCATATTTTGTTTTTCTTTAGTTTTTTAATATTTTTACCTGGAGTTTAATTAATCTAATTAAGTGAAAAGTTATTAGTTATTAGTTAGTTATTATATTATCTTATTAAAAAAATAAATGTTGAAAAAAACAACAAAAAGGATAAATTATAGATACTTTTTCTTGGAAATAATTTCTGAATCGTAATTCATTACACACTGTTTGTGGAGTAAGTCAGTTTATTTATTTTTTTGAAAACTCATTGGTGATGAATTAGAAACGCATTTGTATCGTGAACATACTACTGGTTACTAGCAGTGATTATTAATATTAATAATTTCTGGTTTTGGTATCATCGGCTAACATCAATAAAACAAGCATACAATTTTGGATAGTTTCGCGTTATTACCCATTTGTATAATTCTTCTGAGAATCAGTATTTATTTATGGACATGGAGATTAGCCTGTGATTTTTTCTCAACTTTTTAAAATCGTTCCCGAATCTGGCAACATAGCTTCATTTTGTGTTAAATTTACTCCATCTCGCGGGTTCCATAGCAAACAATGAAATAGTCTAGTGGTATGTAAATATTGTCGACCTCGCCTGACTATAGTCACAGAACAACTATAGTTCTCCGACAAGAAATTCGAGTACATACAAATACTGTGGGATCAAAATGTCTTACAGCGCCATCTCTTGGTATCCACAAACATAAGTAGATTTTATGGGATATCCGACCATAAAGTATATTAATAAATAGGAATAGAGTCTGCAGTATACGCAATTGTCAAATCAAATGTCAACGAAAATGAGACAGTGGCACCCCCCACGGAGCGGTGAAGAACTAAATATTCAACATATTATAGATGTATAAATATACATGTCATGGTATAGCCACTATATAAGCCTGTATAAGCCCCTTTCAGGAGAACTTCAGATTTCATTTTTATGACAACAAAAGTAAGACTGTAGTTTGTTTCATCAATTAAAAAAATGAGTCATCAAATTACAATCATATCAATTGTCACTGAAAGGGCTGAATGGGGGTGAAAATAAACAAGTTTTGTTGTAATTTATTTATTCTTGCGTTTATTTTTAGATCTTGAGTATTTGCTTCTTGTACCTAAACAGTTTTATTTTATAAATTTATATTTTATTCACTCTAGCACTATTTTGTCCTTTAGCCATATTTTTGTATGAATCAAATCAAATGAGGCCTCGAAGAACCCAGCAAAGATTGTTTGGCATTATTTTAAGTAATTGTAAAACATCGAAGTCTGACAAAATCTGAAATAGAAATAAATGTATTTATTTACAATGAACATTATATTTAATATTGTAGATGATAAAACACAAAAAAAGAACACTTTGAGACGATTTTTTTTTCATTTTTAATTGCTTTCATACAATATTTGAAGAAAATTCTATCTAAATTTTCCAGTTCTGTATGTGTTCTCACTTTTCATGTTTGTGCCATACGACATTAATATAGTGGCGAAATGGGAAGTATTTAATTTATAATTAATAAGAATGCATATTTATCCTTAATGTAATGCATTGCATATAAACGCATGTAAATTATAGAATAAGAACTAACTGCTTAATATGATCAAAGCTTTTTGTATTCAAAAGATACAAAATGAAAATGCGAATTCATTGTAAACTTTATTTTGTAATACAACGTTTTTGACAAAGTATATAAGTGATTTTAAATTTGGCTTATATTTAGATTTATTGTTAGACATATTTATAACAACACCTTGATCTTTTACATAGAATTAGATTATTATCATAGTTAAAAATAACTTTTTGGTATTTATCAAATTTATTTTTTTCTGTACACCAAGCAGCTTAATTTATTTTAATAATCTATTTAAATGTGCATAAAGAAGGAAATGAAACAATCATTACATACAGGTAACTAAAAATAGCAAAACTAGCCTATAATTTTTCGATTAACATTTTAAGTGTGAACTTAATATTTTCCATTGAAATAATTGTATTTATCTAGCTGTAAATGAATTTACCTTTTAACTTATGATTTTAAACCCCAACAAGGCTCTAAATTCAAAGAACTGAATTAAAATATCCGACTCAAAAATACAGAATAGTCCTGTCTTATCATAAAAATTGTATAGTAAGTTTTAACAATGTTTTCATATATACTCACGAGTTTTATTGAAGACATCATATTTATCGTAATTATCATATTCTCGTTGTAGCAACAAGCACATTTTCTGTAAATACGAGTCCATGTCGAAATGCGGGGCGTAGATCAAATTGTGAAGAACAGAAAGAGGAATTCTGTGTGGTAAGCGGTTCAGTTGTCTCAATCAACAAATTCATATCCCGGTGTTAAACAAAAATTAAACGAAAATTTAACTGAATTTAACAAGAAAAACATGTTTTACTTTTACAAAGTGATTTTAAAACATGGCGGCTGGGTTGCCAAAGTTTTTGTTAAAGGATCGTATTAATATAAAATGTATATATGTACTCGTATAGCTCCTACCTCAATTTGCTTTTACTTAAATTATTGCTTTTATTCTTCCATATTCTAAGTAAATGAAACATATACTAATTGTCTTACATATTTATTGATTAAGTTACAGGGCCATTAGCTTCATCAGTTTAGCATCAAAAGTGTATGGAAAAATAGTTTAAAGGAGGATGCAAGAGATGTCCGATGGAACACTGTGGGAGGCTCAAGGCGGTTTCAGGTCTGGAAGAGGATGTACGGATCAAGTGTTTTCGCTCCGCAACATTGTAGAGAAGCATCTGACTGTTAGTCAGAAGGTTTTCTGCGGCTTTGTGGATCTAGAAAAAGCGTTTGATAGTGTTGTACGTAAGGAACTTTGGGACATTTTGCCAGATTTAGGGATAGTCGGGTCCCTGCTCCGTGCGGTGCAGTCAATGTATTTAGACTGTAAAGCATGCGTGCGGGTGGATGGCAATATATTGGGCTGGGCTGATGTTAATATTGGCGTCAAGCAGGGTTGTGTGTTGTCAGCGCACTTGTTTATCTTATATTTGGACAAATGTCTTCAAAGGTTAAGATCATTGAATGTGCGAATGCGTATGGGTGACCAAGTGGTGAACTGCCTGCTTTATGCAGATGAGGCTGTACTTTTGGGCTCTACACCATCTGAGCTGCAAATACTGGTCACAGTTATGGAAGGAGATTGTAAAGAAAGGGGCTTACATTTGAATGCGATGAAAACCAAAATAATGGTGTTTGAAAGAGACGTAGCCAGAACGAATGTAAGAGTTTTGGTTGACGATGTATTGCTGGAACAAGTGAATTAAATTGTATATCTTGGTTGTGCTTTTAGCAGGGATGGAACGTATACCGCGGATGTAGAAAGGAGAGTGAGTGCAGGGAATAGTGTGAATGGAGCGCTGGGTAAGCTATTCCAAAGCGAGGTTTTGACCCAAAAATCTAGACTCGCTTTCGGTTCGGTCTTGTGGAAAGAATGACAAATGAAAGATTGGCAAAGCAGATATACAATGCGAATGTGGATAGATGTAGGTACCCGGGGAGGCCAAGGCTGACATGTCACGATCAGATCAATCGGATATTATCCGAGGGTGGTGTCAAGAGTCTCTGAAACCGGGGTGTTTGTATGAAAAGGGTCATGAATGTGAAGGAAGCAAGACAGGTTTGTCAGGATCATGAGGTCTGGCACTCGATAATCTCTGCCTACCCCGTAAGGGACTTGGCGTGAAGATATGTATGTATGTAAAATTAGACAAAATATCATCATGGACGAAAGCATTCCTTTCGAAACTAGTAAAATGTAGTCAAGTAAACTGTAACCAAATGCCTGTAAATAATCGAGATAAAATTGACGATTCGTTATGTATTTAACACATTATCACTCAAATCCATGAAACGTAGAAATTGCAAAACTTTTCGTTCAAAATATTGAAATAACTCAAATCGCAAACATCGGAATTAGAAAAATCATCAAGACCAGTTTAGCGCAACTTTCATATAAAAAAGTAAAAAAAAGAAGTTTGCTATGTTTCTTATTCGCCTAAATCATATGACACTAGTTGCCTTATATCTGAATGCCTTTAGACTTACTTTCAAATTATACGGGTTATACCTTTTCACCATATTATGTCAAGTGATATGTGTCACTTTAAGCTAAACTTCCCAAGACTTAAACTTCATACAAAAGTCCCGCCTCTTATTACGTACCTAGTATTTATATATTCTTTGACCAAGACTGACAATTGACAAATTAGAATCAGTATTCAGTGTTGCAAGAGTAAAATTTTATAATTCGTTAAATGTTCTATCACAAAATAGGATAATTTTAATTAACCAAAATATTTCACCATTTCATTAAATTACTAAAGTAGTGCGATAAAAAAAATATTTCAAGTTGTGAAAAATGGTCAAAAGCCATATTTTTTTAAAAAAATAACATGAAAAAGTGTACGTAGTTTCAGTGATTACATTTTATTCGCTTACGTATTACCACTTTTAGCTAACGATTTTGTAGATATTTTATATTTATATGTACTTAAACCACCTTAACTTACGAATGTAAAATTTAGTTACTATATTTTTCACCTACAGGATTTTGGTGTTTTTGTGTGATGTTTGACAATATTAAATTTTATGATAACATTTGATATTGATTGATATATATTTGATATATATATATATATTAAAAAATAAGAACTACCTGGAATCTGATCGTCACACACTCATCGTTCTTAGTTCGTGACGTTGGTGTAGAATAATTCTTCGAATATTAGTGGCGTAAAGAAGGCTTTAAAGTATTTGAAGCTTAGACTCCGCTAGTAGTATATTAATCTATGCGTTTAGGAGCCCAATTCAATGCCACTCCACACTTCATCTTTTAGTTAAATTTCCTTTAATTTTTCGCGTTTAAAATAAAGATGAATAATTATTTTTCGCATTTGGATAGGAAACGGAAAATTGTTTTGACACGGTTTATTGAATGTCTTGTACAAATTTAATAATAATATTATAAGTATGTAATTTTATTGAATTTTTCGTTTGAGTTTTTGTGGGATCGAAAAAAAATTAGAACTCTTTTTTTTCACATTTATTGAATCGCCGTTATAAATAAAGAAAAAAGATTATTTTGGTGGTACTTTGTGTACTTTTGTGCACAAGTTGAGGATTCGTGAAGTTTTCTCGAAGCCGCCACTTCATGTCGCACTTCAATGATCTCGGGGTGTTACCGCTTTACTTTAAACCGCGACATGACTATTTATGATGACTCATGCATTATTTTGAGTAACTCAGACTATATTATATACAGGCAGTAACTTGATGCAAACGAATTAAACTTGACTTATGGCAGAGTTTTGGCGCCATCGAGAGAAAAGATGGTCGAAGTTTTTTCATAATTATTGAATTTCGTGTTGATATTGAGTGAAATTAGTCAATTTTGGTGACATTTTGTACAAATTTGTTCAGTGAAAGTGCGTAAATGAAATAATCATGAAGAAATTAGCGTATGGTGTAATTCCTCGTTGCCGCCAAATCTCATTACATGAGCTTGAGTAAATAGGCCACCGCTTTACCCAAGAGCCTAACATGACTTCCTGAGGACTTATGACTGATGACTATTTAAAACTAATTGAAATTGATATAAAATTTGATGCAAATTTCTACTTGACTAATGGCTAAATACTAAAGTGAAGGCCAAAACCTTAAGAAAGAAGAAGAAGACTTATGGCAGATGTTTATACTCACTCAAAGTAGTGAGGAGTTTTGGCGCCATCGTGAATGAAGATGGTCGTAATTTTTTCACAATTATTGAATTTAGTGTAAAATATGAGTAAAATAGGTTAATTTAGGTGCGAATTAGTTTGATTTTGTTAAGAGGAAGTGCACTAATGAAATAATCATGAAGAAATTAGTGTATCGTGAATTTCCTCGCTGCCGCCAAATCTCATAAACGAGCTTGTGTAACGAAACCACCGCTTTACTCAAGACCCAGACAAGACTATGTAAATAGTGACTAATGACTAAAATAAAGAATTAATACGGAAGACATAAATTGAAAATTTAATTTTAATTTGCCCCAGAAAGGGGCAAACAGAACGGTCGGAGGGGGAAGGCGCGCTTTTCGAGGGTTCCCTCTAATCCTTAAGCTAAAAATGTGTAATATAATGTAAAAATGTATAATTTGTAAATTAATTAAAGTGTAAATATTACTTAGTTGTGTGTAAACGTGATTTAGTAAATAAACTGTACTGTAAATAAAAAGGATTTATTATTACGGAAGACGTGGCAGCATGGCCTAAAGGTCTTAGCCGGCCCCAGAAAGGGGCAAATTAACTTAAAAAAAAACTTTAAAAAAAATGATAAAAAAAAATATTTTAATGACATCTACCGTGCAAAGTCAAAACTAAACAGCAAAGCTGCTTTTCTAAACAAAACCGACAAGTACCAAGCGAATAGCGATTATCCCGTGGCCTGCACTCACTTGACACTTGCACTTGTGCGTCCACTTGTGTTTATATTTTGTTTAAATCGGATACCTAAAGACTTTGTAGTAAGAAAACTACACTGAACTACACGTTGGATATTTTGAGAAACTCAGAAATGGACTGACAAGATACTGAAATATACATTTATAAGATTACTTCGAGATTGTGAATTAAACTTATAACATAGCATGAGTAAAAGGCGTCGCGCGTCGTCGGTCGCCAGCCGCGGCGCTGATGGTGACGAAAGTGATGATGGGGTGGAAATGAGCAATCCTGGACCTCCACCATCGCGGAAAAAGAAGAAACTGGAGCCGGTAAGAATCTTCATCGTTTATCTGATAATACTATGCATTAAAATAATCCCATTTGTTTGCTGTGCAAATATTCCAAAATTTTTACTAATCATTACACCGAACAATTGTTTCGAAAATTATTGTAAATTATTAGTACTTGTCTAACTTCGGATATTTTTTTTTTTACTATGACAAATGATATTCTTTGCACATTTTGCACCTGGTAATTGTTACCAGGATTTTCACATTTGGCACACGCAGTGGCGGACTAACCCTGTCAGAGGCCCGGGGCGGCATAATGGAATGAGGCCCTTTTTAGTGCAAAAATATTTTTAATAATTTTAAATATTTATGTATTTTATTTAAAAATGTATGCCTATGTATTTTACATATGTCTATTTGATTCAGATTTCATAATTGACATTCAAGTTTGAATTAGAATTTCATGAACAGAAAATAAGTAAATATAATTTTACAAAAAACATGTAATAAAATTAGGAAATAAAAAAAAACTTTGCTAGCATGATGCGTTTAAAATGCAAATGGTTAATAAATACTGAAGCATTAGCGATATGCAGGGCAAGGATTTAGTCAAGTCCCATTGTCCCAGTCCCAAACTGGATCTCAGCTATTGCAGGGCGACGGCGAGAGCGGTGCAATCTAACACAAATTCTTATTGAAGTGGACTGGATGTCAGCTGAGCCGGCAGCAGTGCCCGAACGACCGTCAAGCGGTGTTCCTGCGATTGAGTTAACGTAGTGCTGTTCCCCTTTGCATTTAATATTTGTCAATAAATTTACATACATCGCAGCATTTTACCGGAGGGAATAATTAATGAAACTTTTGTTAGATCACCAATTTGGAATAGCAAACATTTTAATAATATAATAAGATTATAACATGTGTAGGTAGGATCTAAATTGAACTGTATAGTTCCTACAAAATATCCTAAAATATATTAATCAAAAGTCTCTCCACCCATTCCTGTATAATGGTGCAACTTGTTGGGGTATTGTCTCTGTTCATGATAATAAAAGAGTCGCCTTTTTCTTTCCTTTGTAATAAAGATTAACATCTAATTTGTCCATAATAAATCATATGAATTAAAAGCATTTGGTTCAAAAGTTGATGCGCCCTATCAACACCATGCTCACATCAAGCACAACACTTTGTCGCCGTGACACGAGCGATCTGGCCGCTGACATTGAGTTCGGGCATAGGTCGCTGCGTACGCCCCCGCCCCGCTCTCGGCGGCGCCCCGCAAATCGCTGTTATCCAGTTTGAGGCCTAAAGCTTTATGTATTGTACTTGTATTAGTACAAATAAATGTCCTGAGCCTTTATAACATTCTGTCGATTTTGCTATTGTCAGGTGATTATTGATACAAATTCTCTAAATTTTGTTCCTTAGTGTATGAAATGATTATTTCATACAAATTTGTAAGGAACAGAAACAGCAGGGCTTGAATATACAAATTTTGACCTCCAAAACTTATGAAAATTTATCATTGCTTACTGTTCAACGTGACCAAAGCCACATTAAACATACAAGTAAGTTCTGAAATGCCACTGAAAGGAGGACAGCGGAGTTCACATATGAGCACGTCCTGATGTTTCACCAATAAAAGATGCTGCATCCACAATTTACACTGATGGAATACAAAGATTTTTGTATGAATGTGTGTGTCGGTGTAACTTGTATATACTTAAGATTTCTCTCAATAAATCAGATTAGAACCATGGTTCTTGTCTCATTTACCATCCCCCTCTTTAAATTAATCCATGTTTAACTTGGTCATCGCATCACACATGAACAGGTGGACCGATTTTACTAATTCTTGTTTTGTTGAGATAGTTATTGTTAGCAGAAGGCTTAGAACTAGAAATTTTGTAAGTTTATTTGAATTTTAAATTCATTGTTAAGACAAGACAGCATCTTTTGGCTGTGCTAGTATTTTGTAACAATAGATATAATTTTTCCATTTTTCAGAGTGAAATTTGCCAACAGTTATATGATATCATTCGCTCATATAAAAAAGAAGATGGTACTTTGCTCTGTGACTCATTCATTAGAGCTCCGAAAAGACGTCAAGAACCACAATACTATGAAGTAGTTTCACAACCTATAGATTTACTCAGGGTAAGTTTTATTTTCTATATTACATTAAAAATAATTTACTAGTTAAATAAAAATAAAATAAAATAGCCTTTTATTCAGACGATTCACAAACATTTTATAATTAAGCTAGTTCTCCAGTGACATTTTTTTTGTACATGATTTTGATGGTTGATTAAATTATTATTACATTATTATTTTATACATTACACTTGATATATAATGATAATACTTCAATTCAGTTATTTATTCTTATGCAATACATTTACAACACATTCCCTAATTTTAATATAATTAAATGTTAACATATATTATATTTAACTTAAAAATAACAACAATAAAAATAAAATAAATAATATAAACTATAATATTTGGACTTGAATGAATGGACTATGAATTTCACTATAATTTTTTTGTTATTAATTTTATATATTATAAGCAATAAGCAATTATTAAATTAATTACATTTATTATTTCCATATTATTTTAGTTTCCATTATCATTTCCATAAAACATACTATTTATTATATTTTTTTGTTATTTGATTTTTTTTTTTTGGATTTGACTACACTGGTTATTATATTTATTTTTTGTAGTCTGTGTGACTACTGGCAAAGGCCTCCTCCAACCTTTTCCACTTTGATCTTTCTACTGCTAGTCTTGTCCAAGTCTTTTCAGCTGTTTCCACAATTTCATCGACCCATATTTTGAACTGTCGTCCACACTTTTTATGTTTCTGGAATACCACACTGTGGCCGAACGGCACCATTTATCTTTCCCTCTTATCATGTGACCTATCCATCTCCATTTTAACTTTTTAATTTTTACTGTAATGTCGCATATCTGTGTCTGTTTCCTAAGATCTTCAATTCTTTTTTTATCAATTCTTTTAACACCGACCATTCTCCTTTCCATTGAGTGCTGGCATACTTTTAATTTGCCAAGTTGCTTTTTGGTAAGTGCCTATGTTTGGCACCCATATGTTAATACTGGTAGAATGCAGGTATTAAATAGTTTTCTTTTCAGTTTCATGGACGTGTCTCTGTTCTTCATAACGTCTTTCAGACTCCAAAACCTGTTTCAGCCATTTGCTATTCTTCTGTCTATCTCTTTATCCATTGTGTTACTAACTGATATTATTTGGCCCTAATAGGTATATTCCTCATCATATTCAATTATGCCTTGATCTACTATTATTTGATCCTTTATAGTTTATCATGTTGGTCATTAATTTTGTTTCTTCAGTGTTCATTGAGAGTCCACTTTTGTTGCTTTCATCTGCTAGTTCTTGTAGCATTATTTGTAACTGATTTGACGAGTTGCTAAAAAGTACAAGATCATCAGCAAATCTAAGATGAGATAGATAAGCGCCATCCAAATAAATTCCATAATCTTCCCAGTGTAAATTCCTGAATATATGTTCAAGCACTGCATTAAATATTTTGGGTGATAAGGGATCTTCCTGGTGGACTCCTCTCTCTATTTTTATTTCCTTACCTCTTGATTCAAGCTGAGCACAGGCTGTATTGTTAGCATAGATGTTCCGTATTATTCTAATTAGTTTATTTCCTGTTCTTTTAAGGCTTGCCATATCGAGTCATGCGATATTGAATCGAATGCTTTTCTGCAGTCAACAAAAGCGCAGTATAATGGCATTTTATATTCTTTATATTTTTCCACAATTTGTCTAACGGTATGAATATGATCCAGTACTGAATAATCACTTCTGAACCCTGCCTGCTCTTTTGGTTGATTTTCATCCAGCACTTTTGGTATTCTGTTTAATATAGTTTTCGCGAATATTTTGTATATATTCGACATTAAACTGATCGGTCGTCTATATAGTTGGTAATGTTACTTGTATCACCCTTTTTATATATCAATGTAATATTTGAGAATATCCATTGTTGAGGTATATCTTCTGTTGTAAGAATATGGTTATATATATATCGTTTGAAAAACCACCGGGCCCTGGCGCTTTTCCCCTTTTTTGAGTTTCAATAGCTCTTTCTACTTCCCTTCTCATAATTGGTGGAGTCAGATCGTAATCCTCTGAATCAAGGTATATGATTTTCTCGGAATTTCTTTTGGCATATAATTCTCTATAGAAATCAGTAGCAACTTGAATTATTTCTAGTCTTTTCGGATCCAATTAAATGTCAGGCCTTAATTATTGGTAGTCGTTACATGCGTGGCATAATTGCCAATTCAGATATCCCTGCCTTTCCGTACAATAATTCGCCTATAAATTATTCAGCTACTGCAGTTAACTTGGGTGTAAATTTTACCTCCTATTTCTCTTGGAATCTCCATGTCAACAGCATAAGTAAAAAGGTTCATCATGCTTTTCATTCTCTTAAGCTCCTCCAAAATTTCCTTCCCTTTACAACGAAAATTTCACTAATAATCTAAATGCAAAGATTTTGAAGTCTTTCTAATTTGTTAAGTAGTTCTTCAGTAGCGTCAAGAAAACATGTATCGGCATAATTTATTATAGGAAAAATAAAGATGTTATATACACCTTTATTAGATTACCTTGCATTAGATTTATCTATGGTCTCATAAAATTTGATCATGTCTCGAGTTATAGGGCTAAGTTAGGATGGCTACCTATACGCTTATGTCATAATTTTCATTTACTCTGTCTTTTATATAAGATCCTTTTTAATCCAAATTTCCCGAGTTATCTCCGTGATTCCTTTCAGTTCCTACATTCCAATGAATCCCCTTGTCGTTCTCATGTTAAAACCTTGTTACGTTTCTCTGTTAGTAATTCTGCTTTTTATTCTCAGTCATTCACTGCTCATGCTGTTAAGCTGTGGAATGCTTTACCTGATAAAATTCGTGCCAGTGAAACATTGTATGTCTTTAGGAAACTACTAAAAGAGCACTATCTCTCACAAACATGATTTTTTTTAATCGTCGTCTGTGTTTTATTTTATTTGAATTTAAGTTATGTATATAATTATGTATACTTATATAGGTTTACATTATCTACGTATGTATATGTTCTTGTATATTATATATATGTTTATGTATATTTATATGTATATATTTGTATATTTATTTAGATGTCATATATATTTATTATTATTTTTAAGTGCTTCATAGTCAACAAATCGTGTATCTACACTTGTCTACGTTTATGTTTGTTTCTGTTTTTCCTTTTCATGGGTCAGCTGGTAGAAATCTCTGTTGCTGGAGATAAGCTCGTCCATTGTACTGTATTATCTTAATGTTCATGTTTGTTATAACGTTTTGTGTACAATAAAGATATTATTATTCTTGAGTTTGGGTATCCATTCTTTTCCATTTATTAATTCTTTCCATGCCTTCTTTAATGATCCAGTTTTCGACATATATTCTTCTATAACTTTCAATCTATGTTGTTTTTTGTCTTTCCTAATACTTTCTTTAATTTTTTTACTAATTTCTGTTACATGTTTTTTTTTACTTATAGTTAGTTTATTGCTAATAAGTTTTTTACATTCTTCCAGTAAGTTTATTTAATTGATAGAAAGGTATCTATTATTTTCAAAGTAATCGTATTTTTCTTGTAAGTTAAAATTTAGAGTAAGAGTATCAAAACTTTTAAGATTTTGTTCTAAGCTCTTGTAACATATATATCTCTCTCTCTATTTTTACATAAGAGCTGTTGGCGAGGTCTTTGTTTCTTTGGTGTTAATTTACTAATTAAGTATATCTTAACTATATGTAGCAGCTTAATATAAAAAAATTGGACTGTTAACCCTTTTTTACCGACATGCTAATTCTTCCATTGACACTGACATTTATCCTATTAATATTATAAATGCGAAAGTTTGTATGTATGTATGTATGGATGTTTGTTACTCTTTCACGACCGAATGGCTGAACGGATTTGTCTGAAATTTGGAACACGAATAGATCGTGACTTGGATTAACATATAGGCTACTTTTTATCTCATTCACACAATGGGTTCCTGTGAAAACGCGGGCGAAGCCGCAGGCAACAGCTAGTATTTTAATATTTTTGTAGGTGATATAGAACTTACATCTATTATAAACATTAAATTTTTTGAAAGTGAGGTGTTTGTTTATTTAAATGCAATAAAAAAATGAAATATACAAAATATTAGACATAACTAACACAATCAACTCAATTTATAAACATTAACTAATAATAAACTATGTTAGCGGCAATCTTTTGGCATACAAGGGCCACAAGGCGGCAAAATAAACTATACCGCAACCGTCAACCGCCGAACGTTCATGCATTTATTTTGAAAATACATATTTATAACTTATTTACAAAACATTCATGATCTGCAAGTAAGACATTGGTGGGCTGCAAGCGTCCGGTGGGTCTTGTGTTACTGACCGCTGAACTATATGAATAATAGGAATCTGTTCTCATTGTGTTTTTACCAAACTGGGGCAGTGTTGATGAAATAAAAACATAAATATTTTTATATTATAAACCAAGTTAGGAGATAGGGCTACTACATATGAGTTACCAGGCAACTACTGTTATTTTTCAGTAATTAACAAAAATTCCTCAGTACTCTATCTGTAGATAGATGGTTGAAATTGACTGTAAACAGTTTTATACTACATGTGGATTTTGAGCATTGCAGCCTGTAGGAATACTGGATCTACAACGAGTTTAGTTATTTTTCGATTGAAAAATATGTAGCAATTTTTCAGGTATAACTATTACTTAAACTAAGTAAAATAAAAACAAATAAAGACCTGATTCTCTGCCAAAATTACAGTAAATTGCGGTAAATACAGTTTTTGAAATATTTTTTAGAATCAGAATATTGTTTGCAAGACCATGCAAAAGACACTTGTGATGTGTCTATCTGAAAATCTACCAATGGATTGGAATTTAGTTATGATTGTAATTTGAGTTTGGACACAATAAACATTCAAATTAGTTTTGAGATGTTATTGTGGTACATTAAAGCAATATTATTTCAATGACAAAAATTGTTAAAGCAAAAAATAATATATGATCACACAAACTTCCAAGCAAAGTTCTATCATTATTATAAGAATTGTTCCATTTGTTCTTTTCTGTCTTCTCATTCTTCCCTGAAGACCCCAGATGTTGCAAAATTGAACTCTAAAAATAATCCACACTAATATTACAAATGCGAAAGTAACTCTGTCTTTCTGTCTGTTACTTTTTCACGCCTAAGCACCCAACCGATTTTGCTGAAATTTGGTATGTAGATAGTTTGCATTCATGAGAAGGACATAGGCATATTATTTTTTGGAAATTCAACCCCTAAAAGGGCTACAAGGGGTGGCAAAGTTTGTATGAGAAAAATATTTTGATTGCACATTTTTGCATAAAACTTTAAATTAATGCTTTTTAATACAAATGATGAAACACGTATTTTAGGGATTTTCGAAATTCAACCCCATTAGGGGTTAACGCGAAATATTTTGCGTGACACTGAAACAATGCTCTGCAATACAAATTATGAGATACATATCTAAGCGTTTTTTGAAAATCAACCCCTATGAGGGTTAACGGGGGTGGCATTTTTACCATAAGTCCATAACAATGAACCACGTACATCAGTTTATCATTAACGAAAAACACACAGAGAAATTATGATACACATAGTAGCAAAATTGGTTAAAAATCCCTGCTTCCCTACAAATATTATAAATGCGAAAGTAACTCTGTCTGTCTGTCTGTCTGTTTGTTACGCTTTCACGCCTAAACCAGTGAACCGATTTTGATGAAATTTGGTACAGAGATAGAATAGACCCTGATAAACAACATAGGCTACTTTTTATTGCAGAAAATAGGGGAGAATGGGTAAAAAGAGGGGATGAATGTTCATATGGAAATTCGTCATTTTTAAAGCTGTAACAGTGAAACTTTGTATTTAGACACTTTATGATAAACAAAAGAACATAGGCTACTTTTTATCGCGAAAAAATGGAGGGAGAATAGGTAAAAAGAGGGGATGACTGTTCATGTGTAAATTCGTCATTTTTGAAGAAATAACAGTGAAACTTTGTATTCAGACACTTTAAAGAACATAGTATACTTTTTATAGCGAAAATTGGAGAAGGAAATTGGGGTAAAAACAGGTGGCAATTGAAAATCGTAATTTTTGAAAATATAACAGTGAAACTTTTTATTTAGACACTTAATGAGGAACAAAAGAACATAGGCTCCTTTTTATAGCGATAATTTAATCAAAAGTATTTTAACTTATCAACCTTATTATAAAAAAATATGAACATGGAAACGTGCAAAACCACGCCACCGCTTCTTAATAAAATGAACCGACACTCGCCTTTTATGACTAAGTTGGTATGAAAGCAGTCTATACTTTTTTGTAATAGCTTGGAACCAAAATCTAATAGATATCTATCTATACTAATATTTAAAAGCTGAAGACTTTGTTTGTTTGCTCGAACTTTCAGTGTTAGATAGAAAGTCCATTTATTGAAGAAGGCTACATGCTATACATCATCACGCTAAGATCAATAGGAGCGGAGCACCAATGATAAATGTTTTAAAATCGGGAGATTTTTTCCTATTGAGAGTAGCTGCGTTAACGGTGAAAGTTTCGTAAAAATCATGTATGAAAGTATTGTTCCCCTTTAAAAGTCCTAAAAAATGTCCGCGACAGCACATTTCTATCTTTTAAGGTTAGCTCACTATAACCTTTTTTATGCTAACCAAATTTGTTTCAAAATAATTCATTATTTGCGAAGGTTATTTTATAAACACGATGT